>WEIV01014784.1:0-11519 GCA_013390005.1 Calyptomena viridis | reverse complement strand
TTCAGCAAAACTCATCATGTACTCTTCAAATTCACTCATATTTTCACAATTCAACTATTTGACTTAAATTCACTTACCTCCTCATCTCAACTATTCTTAATGCCGTTTCCTTGTACAGAGGTACCATAGTGCTTTTTTGGCTATTTTATTTCTATGTTCCAGAAGAATGAGGTAAAATCAGTGACATCTCTTGCACAGGGAACTTTATGACTAGCTCCTTGCTCCTGTTTGACAAATTCAAATGGATATGCCAATAGCCAATAAAGATCATCTTCATTTTCAAAGTATCACAGTCATTTCATCTCACTGCTAACATCATCTTCACACCTTTCCAGCAGCACGTGCTGAACTCAACTCCTTCTTTTGTGAAAAAAATTCTTTCTAGTGATGTGTTTGGAATGAAAGTGACTGAACCATTACTACTTTAAACTATGAGTAGATAACAAAGGATACTACAGGGAATATATCTCCTTATATCATCCAAATAAAACCTTCAATACCACATTAATGTCATCTAAAAAGAGACATTTTACTGTCAGGAGAAGAAAGGAGATGTGTGTGTTCCTTCACAAACTATCATCTTTTTCTGTTCTCCACTACAAATGATATTTCTACACATGTGACTGGATAGGAAAAAATATTATTTTATAGAACTAAATTGATGATTCATCTTTGGAACTGAACAAACTCCACCCACTTCCCCAAAAATATATGTATTCATGCACATATGCATTATTTTCCCCAAAATCATAAAAGTGAAGTGTACCTAAAACAAATGCTAAATCTGATTCTAAACTCATGGCACCAAAATGAGATTTCTTTAAATTATTATGGACACAATATTAACAAAGCATACTGCATATAAATAGTATTGAAATGGGTAAAGACTCAAACATTGATTTGTATTTTCCAGAACGCTTAATTACCTTTAGTTTCTTTCAGGATACATCAGTATTAGTCTCTTTCCATCTCTTATAGTACTGCTAACAAAACAAGTAAGAACACATAAAATATGGTATTAATATCTTAATCTATTTGATTTAAAATATACATACCAAACGAAATATAAAGCCAAGGGTATATTAAAACCTCAATAGAGCAACATATAAAAAATATCCCTTCATATTTTTACAAATTTCCTTTATTTTTAATTAATATTCATTACTTTTCTAATTAATTTTAAAGACATATAATAGAACAAATGGAAAACATGGCAGAACAGAAAAAAATAAATAGGGTTCAAATATCTCCAAATCCTCAATGGATATAAATTAGTTCAGAACCTTGGAAATAAATAAAGTATGCAAATATATGCTCCAATATCCAAATCAGAAAAACTACACATCAGTTGTAGAGTATAGATGTTCACATATTATTTTGTGAATCGGATGCACTACTTTTTTGTATGAAACTTCAAGAGTAAGATTTATTATAAACCTAAATACACAGAATTTGAATCAAAGTGCGAAGAGATCTTTTGTTTGGGATTGCATGGCTATGAAATGTAGAAGTAGAAATTATCATGGTTAAAGTAATTTCCCTTTTTTTTCCCCTGTCAGAGGTCTGCTGCAATTGGTGAAACTTGGCCAAGTCAATAGAAATAACAAGAAAATAAGAAATGTACTCTCTTTGTCTCACTTTAAATAACAGTAGTTTAAAGAGAGAAGTAAAAGCCAAGAAGGAATTGCTTTGTTTTTCTCACGATGTGCTTCATGTTTACAGTGGCTAAACAATGTAAGCATGCTTCGTTCCCAAAGTCATGCCCTTTCCAGTATCTGCAAAGACCAGAAAAACTAATAAAAGTACACGAAAAATTATTGATTTCTGAAATCTCATGAAAACCCCAATAAAAGCAACAAGTTCTGAAACCTTCAACACACTTTTGAATGCTACTAATAAGATTGTATGGATTGCTACAGATTTTCAAATTTGATTGAATTGAATATAAATACTCTTCAAGGTTTCTTCTTCACGCAAATTATTATTTTATACAGAATCAGCTGTGGAAGCTCTTCCTCTTTCTGACTTTGCTAATGATGTCTGGATATGCAAGAAAATTCACTCTACTACTATTCAGTGTCCTCAGAAATCACAAATTCTTAGCAAAATCTATGGTTAANGCCCAAAATTGCTCTGAGCCACTGTGCTCACTGATAAATGGCACACTAAGAAAAAGACATTACTTTCCTCCCTCACACTAGTAGCACTAACGGAAATCAATAATAAGTTATTTTCAAGATCATGCTTCATATTATTTAAATTCTCCCCCAACATATAAACCAAAGCGTACAAATCTTAGGAAACAGACAGAAACCCAAGCTCTATTCTGGGACATGG
The DNA here is from genome assembly GCA_013390005.1 of Calyptomena viridis. Classification (NCBI taxonomy): domain Eukaryota; kingdom Metazoa; phylum Chordata; class Aves; order Passeriformes; family Eurylaimidae; genus Calyptomena; species Calyptomena viridis. Next base: position 9,182 of record WEIV01014784.1, on the reverse strand, counting down.
AAATCTTTGATTACCTACAACTGACAAGACAGAGAATGAGAATGGTATAAAAGTTACCAAAGCTTAGGACACAAGAGAATTAGATTTAATTTTCTGATCCTCATCACAGTTATACTTCTTCTAAAAGATGGCAACTCACTTGGTCTTTGGCTAAGCTAAACCAGGGAAACAACAACTCAACTCTTTTCCCTATCTGAGTACAGAACTCAGATGGTTCCTGCACTATATTTCAATGAAATCCATCTCTTCTCTCCCACAAACTGATTTTAAAGTAGAAAATCCATGCGTGAGGTAGGAAAGAAGCCAGCAGTCCCAGAGTTCACAAAAAGGCCAGACCTGCAGATCATACACAACACACACCTCTGTGAATGTTCGCTAGCCTTTAAAAAGAGAATTTTATTGCAACAGCTACATCTCCTGAATTATGAACACTGCAGACCTTGAGTACCTATAAAAAGAATTCAAAAAGGTAGTTGGAGCCCACCTCTCACTGAAGTTAACTACATTTGGAATACTGATACCAGACATTACAAATGGAACTATTTAAGGAACTATTTAAGCACCAAAAAACCTTCCCTGAAAGAGTTAATTCAGACAACACCTTGTTCTATTTAGTTTATATCTGGCCAGAATGAGCTATTTGAGTACTGCTATGAGTAAAAAATGCCTACAGTACTGTGGCCTAGCTAACTGGGAGACAAAAAAGGAACAGTATGTCAAGAATCTTGCCAAGCTTTAGAGTATCTATGTGTTACAAAGAGATTTGGAACAATCCATTCTTGGATAAACTTTATTAACTCCCTTTCTGTCAAATACTAAAACTTTCCTCATTTCTCGACCTTTTAACATTGTGCTGACTGAATTCCTATATACTGTAAATTCTGCCAAAAATGCCAGGAGATGGCAAGTTCCGTAAAAGAGATCTTAAAATCAATACATTGGTTCAGATAGAGGAATGTGAACAAATATAAAAATTAATTCTCTAATACATAGGCAGAGCATTTAAGAAAACACAAATCAGTATGAATTTGGCAAGGATTCACAAAAGCTAAAACAGTGAAAGAAAGTAATATAGGCGGTCTTATCCAAACTTATTTTGTTCACATGCTTTAATCCATTTTTTCCTTTAAGATAGTTTTTGCATGAAATAAAAATAATAGAGTTCCACTAATTCAACTACACAGGGTTCAAAAGGAGACATAAAACACTTATAAGTGAGTTCATATAACTTTAACTGTATATCTCTGCCTTACAAAACTAAGACAATAATGTCCAAAATCATAGGAACTTTTAACTACTATGGGGTTTTTTTAACTTTTTTGGGGAAAAAAAGTGTAATAGTTAGAAAAATAATGGAAATTTTGTTTTTATCTCTTTCATAGTCACAAGACCTTCTACCAGTTTTTAGAGTTCCATTTAATCCTGAGTGAGAACAACAGTGCAAGATTTAAAATATATTCGCAAAATCAAATCTGAAGGGAAAAACATTTTTTTGAGACACTGGAGCTGATCAGACAACAAATTGGAGCTATTTGTTCTTAGAATATGACACTGAAACATTTATCACAAATTTCTAAAGTGCAGTCAATTTTCACAATATCATTTATTAAAAAAATTACCCCAACAAACAGAAGAGGACTGTTGTGCATCCAGTCAGGGTACTATGACAGACTTCCTAGGAATCTTCTAAGACAATGCATAGAATGGAGAAATTCGAAATGGGAAGAAAAAAAAAATCCATACTTTGAGAAATTTCATAAATGCTAAAAAATGCCCCCAAAACATCACTATGAAAAAGTCCTACATTTTTGTGACCAAGAGACCAGACACACAAAATGACATCACTTACAAATCAAAAAGCCGTAATTTGCCTAAGCATTTTTAAATCAGCTCCTGTTCAAATATGTCCTTGCCTGTTAAATAATTGTAAAAATTACGAACTAACACATTTAAACTCAGTAATCCACACAGGATTTTGGCTTTGAGTTTTTCTAGAAGCAATTCCTGAGTGAAAAGAAAACAAGGGTGAAAGATGGAAGCATATTTTATTATTAGAAACAGCTGGTGTTTCAGATTAATTGGGATATGAATGGGGTGTTAATAAATCTGGAGAGATTAATTTAGCAGGCAAAGCTAATTGGTCCTACTCCTTAAGAAGTGGATTATTATATTTATTTTAAATTTACAAAAATACAGCTGAGGCAGTACATAGCTAACTGCTCTGGGAAGGAAAAACACATAGAAAAGTAAAATAGTTTCAAAAAATATGTGAAACAGATTTTAATAGAATAAAGAGTTACATGGCCCATTGTGAATTGTGGGAAAATGATTTTCACAGTTAATGTGTGTTAGAATTGTGAGGATATCTTTATGGATAGCAAAGCTGTTAATGTCCAACAACCCAGGTAAGCTCATTATTCTAATACACGTACGGTAGGAAGAGTGGGAGGAGAGGGTTTTTTTGATAGGTTGAACTTTAACATGAGTAGGGTGTTTCAAGATGCTGAGGAATCTGGATTGTGAAAATAAATCCCTGAGAGATGGATTATTGGGCAGGTAATGGCAAAAGGCATCTCATAAATTGCAGAGTTATGTGGTAAACTTATTTATTACATGCCTATGCAGTTTGTCACAGGGCTGTCTCATTTATCACCCACTCATGCAAGATGCATATATTGATATTACACATTGCTACCATTGCCTGACAGCTTATGATCCTGTTTTTGAAATACATACACGATTTTTCCCTGTTCTCTCCTATCACATGATGTTCTATCCAGTTATATTTCCACATAAATGCTAAGAAAGGATTCCTGATCCACCTGGTGTCATTCCTTACGCTCTCCTCAAATCAAATTAATCGTGCAGAAAATAACTTTTGTATTTTCATACACATACTGTAGGGCCAGTGATTGCCATATTGTTGCTCAGATTTATTATATCATGATGGGCCACTGATCAAACAGTAAAAGCAAACTGATGTCTTTACTCAGCTGAAACTGATGTTAACACTGTTCTGCTAAAATAACTTTTTTAACAAGATGACTGATTCACAAAAACACTTCTTGCTGTTGCTGTTCTTTGTGGGATCATGTTAAGTCTCAGCAAGAGTTTAATGTTACTTTTCACTGAAATAGCCACATCAAAAGGCTGCAATTTTGTGTTCTTAATTTTGTCTACATTGAATCATAATAGTAGTTTTCTTAGAGCCAGCTAATGCTGTCATATGAATACTGTATGCAACAGGGTAAAATGGAAGTCATGGAAAACTTTTTGTATGGTAATTTGGTTATTAAGCTGGTTATTTTGTTATTAAGCTACAAGACACACACATTTCTTCCCTGTTTCTGCTGTTTCTTTAAAGCTTCCTGGTTTTGAAAGATAAAGTTATAACTGCTCATGCAGTTATGAGCGCAAATACAAGCTCCCTATTGAAAACCATCTAGGAACGTACTTCTTGTACCTGAATGACACCAGAAGCTAATGTGGAAAAAGGACAGTTTTTCATTAAACAAAAAGGGGAAAATTATAGGTAATAAAATCAAAGAGCAACACTCACAACTAGAGCTCTCAAGGAACTCAACGGATGATGAAAAATTATTTAAGCAAGTATTAGATCGCTCTTGTAGACATTTGGAGCCACTAAAAAGTAAACTCAGCAAGAAACCATCACCAGGGAAAAAGTGCATAGTTTGTTTTCTGACATAGATTCAACAGTCTACAATTAAATGCCTCAAACAATAAACTCGTTTTTTGATTTTTATTTCAACTTTTTAAATTTTTTTCTCCAGATTTTCTGTGAAAACTCTATCAGCCCGCCGTATTTGAAAACATAGTACCTATTCTCTCCTTCTTCCTGAATAAAATAGTGAAAGTAAAGTTAAAAATTTTGACACAGTTTTCAGTCAGTCCTATTGATATGTAAAGAAAAAAGAAAAAACTTGATATATACTATTTTGCATCTAATTTTGAAATGGAGAAAAACTTCACAACTATTTATATCAGCATTTAGATCCACGAATCACAGATATATAGAGATGGCTTCTGAAATCCTAATTTATGTTAAGGCCCTAAGTGGGATCATCAAACTGAGACAACAACTGGCAAAATATTTTAAATAAAGAAATTAAAATTTTACAAGCTACGGAGTAGTGCTATGCCATATTATAAGTTTGGTAGGAAGTAAAAAATTGTCAGTTGGAATCAGATGGAAATAACAAAAATATATAATAATGCTGAGGGGCAAAAAATGTCATTATTATTTCCACTGAGTCTCCATAATACAGAAAAATTATGGTTTCAGAAAAAAAATACTCTTTATATGGAATTTAATGGACTGAGCTGTTTTATGCCATGGAAGTAGGGCTGTAGTTTGCAAAAGCACATGCAAAAGCACTGAAAGACTTGAAAATTAAACATGTCAAACAGACCCTACACAGTGTGTAATCAGAAAAACATACATGAGAAATCTTCAAGAGAGAGATACCTCTTAATATATTCTGCAAAACTGAGCTCTGGGTAATTGTAAACCAGTCATCACAATTCAATATGATGCTGAAGTTCTATTGAAGTGCTTTCCTCAAAATATACAGGAAAGCTTTAGTTCATCTGATGGGTATACTGCAGAGTATGTGAGATATACAAAGGCAAAGCTAAAACCCAAAATGTTGACATTTGTAGTTTTTGCAGGAAATGGATTGTTTACAGTGGGTCAAAGGCATGTCAAATAATAAACCTAATTCTGGGACCATTCATATAGACAGGCAGTGAAATGCTGAAGATTGACTCCAGGATATCTTTACTAGCGCAAGGAAGCTGAGAACAGAATATAGAATTCAGCTGACAGAATTCAATTCTACTGTCACAGAGTGTCATAGTTACAGGGGCTGGGACTGGTTTATCACTATGAGGGTATAACCAAAAACTGTGTATGCTATACCCTCTATATCATTCCTACTAGGCTGCTAATGATAAATCATTTGGTAACAGCTGCCCAGAGCACACTTCACACCCCAGGCCATGATAGATAAGGAAAGAGATCCAGAGAGACATTAACACCTCCACCCCTAGCTGGAAGGTCCTCCCTGCTCATGGGCCCAGTGCACTGACACAATGGGCAGTTATAATGGCCCACATCATCAAAGGATCCAAAATATCCCAGGACTCACAGAGATAAAACGACCATTGTGAACTCCCTGTCCTGGGGGAAGGACTGGAGACATACAATCCTTGGAGTTTGGGGCTGGGGAACCTCCTCACCAGACCCAGAGGGAGAATAGAACTCCAGCAGGACTGTGGCTGCCACTCTGGAGGAGACTGCTACCATTTCTCCAAAAGAACTGCTGTCTCCCACACGACCATCATCCTGACTCCCAGGTTTTTCCTTTCCTTCTGCTTTGTACCCAGGGGCACCACACAGTGCTGGGGCAAGGGCTCATGAACATCATGCTGTTCCTGTCCCAGGGGGGCTGGGTTATACTTTGTTATTGTGGGTCAAAGCAGTTTTGTTATCTTGTTTCATTGTATGCATTGTGATCTTTTTAGTAAAATTGTAGCTCTGACTTGTGGTCTCTCCAAACTGGGTTCATTTCTCCCGTTGGTTTACTTCTATACCAGGACACAGAGGCATAGATAATATGCTGGCAATAAAAATTTTAATGACAAATTAGATTGATTAAATACAAAAAAAAAAGAAAAAAGGAAGAAACTACAGGACTGATTAATATTTCTTTTAATGTCATAAGTGGAATTACTCATACAGTTCCTGATGCACTAAAAATTATGAAAACACTTTCACATTCACACCACTTCAGTCATGGTGGATTCAAGGTAATCACATTGATCCTTTCTAAAACTTTAAAGAAGTTGTTGAAGCAGACACATTAGAGCACTTATTATACCAAGAACTACATTCTATTCACTGTAGCTGACAGTTTATAATAGAGAGATGAGGAACATGAAATGAGAAAATTCTAATATAAACAGCCTTAAGTTGTGGTCACAGTTTTAGATCAAACAGTTATTGGAAAAGTATTAATTCTTAATTACTACAGTTGCTATCCAGAAATAGCACTGCTGGAGCGTATCAGCTCCACTGCTGAGAGACCATGGTTCACAATTAGATTGTAGAAGTTCAAATGTTTGGCAAAGTTTATGATTTTCAAACACATTGCTGTCAGTTTTGTACTTGACTAAATAACTAGACTATTTAAAACAGGACTATTTTAAGTGCTTCCTATAAAAAAAATACAGAACCCCCCAAAGACGCACCAAAACCCCCCAAATTCTCTATGATCATTAAAAGATTAAAAGCATTTATAGCCATAAGGCAGTGTCCACAGATATAATCAGGAAACAGGGACCCATGGTAGATATTTCTTGCAAGGTTCATTTTACAAGCGATAATTAAGGAGCAAGCCTTCAGCCTTCCACTTATTCTAGAGGAAAAGAGATAGAAAAACAGACTCGAGTTTGAGTTCCAGAATCTAAAGGCTGAGCTGACCCATGGAAAAGAATATGCAAAACAATACTGAATATAATCCACAAAAGGTTTTAGAGATACACGAGGTAAAGGAAGCCAGTTCAGAGATTGCCTGTACATATGCACACTTCTAAATAAGACCAAAGAACGGGACCAAGATAGGGCTCTGTACTGTCTGTTCATTAATTAACAGCTTGCTCCCTAGCTCTGTTCTGAATCTCACCAACAGAGCTTGTCTTGGCACAAATCAATAAGCAGAATGAATGAGACTACATACCTTTTTACTCTTTTTAATCTGTGCAATCCTCCAGCTCTGCCTGCTTTGTGCCTTCAAGTCTTCTCTGCACATCTTCATGCCACATTTCAGGTTTATAGCACACCTCCAATCTGTTTTGCAGAAAGCACTGTGGTAGGCAATAACACAAGAATCACATTCATTCAAACACAATTAACTGAAAAAAACATGCCAAAATACCAGTTACATCTTAGGGCCCCTTCCTGACAATCCTGTGTTGTGCAGTGTGGACATGGTCAGTCTATTCTAGGAACAGCAAACACCAGGCAACATGGATGTGAGCAAATCTGGGCTACTCAGCTTTAGAATTAGAGTCCATTTCTTGTCCTTTCTGTTTATCAGTATATAGACATACAAGCTTTGTAAACTGGTGTATAATAATATTGCAGTTAACTTAGTATTTTTCCATTTGGAAATGAAATATGCAAGAATAACTATTTTCAAGTCTTGAACTGAAACACAGCATTTTTAGAATGTTTTTGTTTACCAGAGAGAGTCAAACAATGTCAGTGAGTCAGAAGTGAGTGATATAAGTTAAGAAAACAGTTATAGTCAAAGAAATTTCTGAGAACTATGCAACTTTTTCCTCTTTACTCCCCCACTCTTTTTATCTAATGTTTTAAGATTACTTTTAGTTCTATTAAGAATTCATTCACAAAATCTGGCAAACACTTCTCACTACACATCACCCAAGAATAATACATGTATGACAATTAATATGCAATGCAACATTAATAATGACAATAAGATTATGGAACTCCTATGTTGGAGTCCAGGATATCGAGACTACACCTCAAATTGCCCTGGAGGGTCTGGGACCCTTGCAGAGAACCCAGGAGGATACAGTCTTTGATCTGTGTCCCTGGGAAAAGCTTCCAACATTGATGGAAGAAGCAAAACCAACAAAAATATAACTTAGATCATAGTTTAGTTTGTCACAGAAGTGAAACTTATAGTTTTAGGTTTTGTAGTATAGCTATAAAAGAAGACAAGATGGAGGATTTTGGGTGTTGCCTCGAGTTCTTTCTTCTTCTTGCCCTTTGTACTGCAGTAGAGCTGGCACTTAGAGATTGGTAGAATGGATTTGAGGTAGAGAAGGTAACTTGGTGTTAGTAACAAGTTAGGATTACTGGTACGGAATTGTAAACATAGTACGTAGTATCATATCATTGGCCATTAGTGTCCTTAAAATCTTAGATGCAGTCGCCATTTCAGGCATTCCAACACTTTGCAACACATGCTTTTCGCTTTTCGCAGCACACACTCTGGTGTGTTAAACCCAGGTTTGGGTGACATGCTGAAGTTGTGATAAGAACTTAATAAACAGCAAGAAAAACTGAGAAGCTGTGAGTCTTATTCCTTTATCTGGTACTGGACTTTGATAATAATAAGAAAAGCTAAAGAGCAAGAGCTCGGGTCACCCACAAACATCCTAACAAATATCTTTACAAGTGGCACTCAACCAAGCCTGAACGAGCAGAATGACCCTGAGAAAGGAACACAACCTTCTCAACCAAGGTACCAGAATCCTTTACCTCACAGATCTGCAACGGACACAGGCTGCACTTCCAGACCAGTCCGGAAACTCTCAGCACACAGAGGGGCTGTCTTCTCCAGCTGCAGGTCAGAGGGGAGAACAGACAGGTCGGAGACAGAAGGAAAGGCTGCAGACAAAAAAAGAGCTCTTCACAGACCTACATAAAGTTCTTGATAAGTCATCATGTTTAAGAACACAAAGGGATCCCAAACACATAAAAACTCAGAATTTTTAAATATTCTGGAAGAAACAAATACTAAGCAGTCGCTTAAGATAAATAAGAAAGAGTTAAATTCTTTAGTTTCATGGATCCATACAACGTATCCGGAAATACAGCCAATGAGCTTATATGATACAAGCTTCTGGCAGGATGCCAATAAGCTGCTATATCATAATGCAACTTCGAGAAATCCATTTAATCTATTACCAGTAGGGAGAATTTTTCTTGAAACCATATCAATTATAAATGAAAAGACAGCTTTAAAATCACAAACTGCCCAAGAGCCCACAACTCCCCCAGCTACTGCCACTACAGGACAGCCTGAGGCAACAGCGGCAAAAGCAGGCGATAACTCAGAACTGCCTGGAAAATATCAATTAATTGTGTACCCCTCAAATAAGGAAGAATTTGACACTCTTATCTTTGAATACCATAAGGGGAAAGAGGGGAAAGAAAAGCCAAGTGGTGCATGATCCCCTGATTTTATTCAAAAGCCGCTGGAAAGCCAGGAGATGCAAACCCCTTCTCCCCAGGACAACATGTCAGCAGGGGGAGGTGGGGGAGAGTCCATGATTGTGGGAAACGTGGCTGGGACTACTCACGGCGCAGCAGAAGGAGACGAGATGCTGCTGACTCGCGGAATAACTCT
>WEIV01014783.1:29498-41523 GCA_013390005.1 Calyptomena viridis | reverse complement strand
CTGCAATTGTCTTTGAAATTTGCTTTTTTATGTTCCAGATATGAATCATTATTTTTTATTGAAGTTTCACTTAATGACCTAGCTATGTTGTATGATTTATATTAATCAAAGACTAAATTTAAATTTCATCCAGGGAAATCAAATTTTACTTTTTCTTGTTTTTTTCATGCTTCTATCAACAGCTTGAAAGCGTTAGGATGTGGAGTTGAAACCAGTTTGCCTTACTTCTCTAAATCCTCATCAGTGATATTTCTGTCCACTTCTTTTTCTAATATAAAAGATAGTAGGCCAAATCATCTTTCTAAAACCTGGTTCACACAGCCTTTAGATAGTATATTTAATTATTTCTGTTATTTTTCTTTAAAAGAAAAGAATGTTTCTGATGGTTCTACTTACAACTGTTAATAGTGAGAGACTTGCTTCCTCTGTGTACATATGGGAAGCTTTTATTCCAGCTGTGACTACCCCTTAGCTCTGAGCTTTTCATCCTCAATGCTGCAATGTGAGGTCTGCAGAATGACAGGTGCTGAGGAAAAATACGGAAAACTTCAGTGTGATGACTCCTTAAGAGTATTCTCAGAATTTTATCACATTCTTGGTCCTAGAAATGCTGGCCAAGATGTCTAGTAACAGCAAGCATAGCAGATTGCTTGGGTATGTAGACATGTATTCAAAATGATAGCTAAGACTACCCTAACTGTTTTGCAGAACAGACCACAAAGTCTGACTTAAATTTCAACTAATGATCTGGAAACCAAGCAGATTTTTGGGCATGAGAGTGTACCTATATAATATATAACAAAATAATCAGCACTTTATGCCATGAAATGAGTTCTCTGTGTGCTTCCCATACAAAACTTGATGAAATTCTGAACCAACAAGCAGGTCTTTAAATTTAAACAATAGATCTTAATTTCTTTTTTTATCGGAAGTCATAACTGATGTGTGTTTTCAGAAAGGTGCCCAGACACTTCTCAGAATTCTGTCACTCGATTCATCAATTTGGATGAAAATCAATCTACATGAAATTCTAATTTTAACTTAGATTGTTACTATTACAGGATATCACAAACCATTATCTGTGGCTTTAATAGTTATTGTAGTGCATTACCTGTTACCTTATTCATAATGTCTAATTTGTGCAGGGTTATTAAAATCACGATAAAATACACTTTCGTAATCATACTTGGAATTATGCATTTGATCCAAACATTCTTGACTTATAAGATTTATTTTCCTCTCTATATAAAGTTTTTCAGTAATAAACTATTTTTCTGGCATTGAAGTACAGAAGGTTCCCTTCGCTTGCCCATACCAAGACATTTCTAAAACCTTTTAAGATGTCCTAGATTATTCTGTCTGCCTATACAAGAGACAAATGATTTTCTTATGTCACATCTACCACCTCTGCATACATCTTAGACATGGCAGGCATGAGGAGTTGAACAGCACTAGAAAGTTGTGTGTAGAAAACTGAATTGAGAACAGGACACTCCATAATACGTCATTCATCATATTCAACTTTACTCCGATAATTATGCTCAAAGTGTGAGTTAAGAGTCTACTGGAGTTAGTGAAATGAAAATTAACTCTACAAGGGAGTTCCATTCTGTCCAATATAAGGCTCAACCTCCATTGACTGACTGTAAATATTCAGTGACCCTTGCAAAAACCTGTAGTGATTTACCAGGCCTCAAGTTAACACAAAAACTGGTTCTATTTTAAGTCCTCTGTCAATAGCGTGTCTATTATTCATTAATANCTCTCGTCATTATGCCTCCTGAGCCGAGTAACACCCGAACAACCATAAATACCAGGTCCATGTGGGTACCTTGGATAATTTTGAGCATAAACACTTAAGTGTAAGCAATTGGGTCTCATTCCTGGTGGATGATTGCTGACCTGGATTCTAGGGTCAGTTTCCTGTCTTGAGTCTTGAGCCTTGTCTTCCTGTCTTAAATTCTAATGACTCACTTAAATTTAGGTATATACTGTTAGATGAGAGGCAATAGAGAATGAAATGTGTGAAGCTGAAAAGTATGGCAATATGACACAAGAACTACAGGATATCTAAATCTTTCTGGATTAGCATGCAGAATCCACGTGAAATATCACTGGTCTTCTCAGACAATCATAGATATTAAAAGAATTGAATCAAATGTTGTGGCTATAATGGTAATTCAGACCCTTATGTGCCTGCTTACATCCATCCAAAGATCTAAATATCTCAAACTGAATCCTACAATTAGTGTTCATTTGTCTTCCTCCCCAGATACTTAAGATTAAATGATCCTTCATTCCACATTCATCTATCAGTTTTAAAATTATCTCTTCTTTGTAATCCTAAAGTAAAACTTATGAAAGATTCCTCAGTGATATACCTGGATGAAACCTGATCATTGGTAATGAGCATCTTAACTGAAATGAAAGAGCAAAAAGCAATCACTGTGCACAGTTGCAACAAAAACTAACCTGTATTACAAGTCCAGAAATATAAATTCATATAGCTAAAGTGAAACTAAAGGCCAGCATTGCACATATTGATGCACTCTTTTTTATGTTGTAAGACTATACACTCAAATGTAAATCAAATGTAAACTAAACATCTGCACGTGGAAAAAATGCAGTTATTTCTCTTGAATTTATTAGTTTTTGGAAAGCAGAGGACATTTTGAGCTACAAAGACAGAAAGATAATAAAACTCTCAATCTTTGGGCGGCCAAAAAAACCAACAAAATGTTATAAATTGTGTAGTGCACCTGTTTCAGATAAGGAAAGAATATATCCTCTCTTCCGATCAACATAATTAAATGATGGTGACTACTAAGATTAATAAAATAGTTTCAAGTTGAAAAAGTAAAGTAGGACAAAGAGTGCATAAAGGCAAATTACTAACATAGGGGAAGAAGTAGCTGAAAAGAATCCTTAGTTTGAGAATAGTAGTTACTCAGGGGGTAGTTCATAGCTCTTGCAATAGCAGACTTGAAAGATTTTGCTATGTGAGAAAATTGTTATGAATTAGTGATGAATTCTAGGCAATCTCCTCTGCTTCCTTAGGAAGAATGGTTGACTACACTTTTGAGTTGGCATATCATTGCAACAATTTTGCTACAGGGTATCCCCAACAGTATGCATATTCAAGGAGAATTCATAAAGAAACCCACTGATATTTCTCATGATCATTGCAGTTTCTTTACTGCACTGATTTCACGGTATCCCTCACTCATCTTTATGGTTGTCAGTTGAAGGTTAAATTCCATTTTTATTACTGTCAGTGTTGTTTTGTGCTTTCAGGGCTTACAAAAAAAGAAGCTGGAAATCATCTGTATATTTAGATTGATCAAAATTACAAATTTTGAAAAATTTTGCAACCTTTTCTGACACATTTATTTACACTCTGAGTAATTCTTCAAGCAATGAAATGTGATTTTTTTAATCCCATAAAATGCAGCCAATGGAGTGTGTAAGCATTTTAATGAGCACTACTCACTCCTGCTAATGCAACAGTAGATCCAGGCACAGTCAAAAGATATGTAGTGCACAGATTTACTGTTAGCTCCCATTCAAGAGTAGCCACTGTCTGTCTAAATTGAATTAATTCTCTCTCAACACCTGGTGAGGTGCAAGCTGTGAAACTCCTATATGACATTTCTCCATGCCATGGGCAAACAGGTTGGTAAGAAGTTACGACTAAGGGAGGATAGAGAGTCCCAGCAGCAAAAGAGTAATTTTGAAGAAGCTGAAACAAAATGTATTTTGTGTCAACATATAGGAAAAGGAGGATTTGCATAACAAATGAACATTTGACTTAACAGACTCTAATTTAATTTTTCTAAATGTTTTTCAAATCACAGATCTACACTGCAGTCTGGATACCCTGTTGTTGGAAAGAGAGAAAGCTTGCTCTGGAAGAGTCCAGAACATCCATGTACAAAGGAACAGAAAATTACCTAGGAGTTGTGAAATATGTAAATATGCAGGTTAGAATAGCTGAATTAGTTGATTTTTGTAGCCCGAGCTATATATATATATATGTATCTTTTTCCTTATTCCTTTCCTACACTATATTTTACATTTTTATAGATTTGTGCTCCCACTGTTAATAGATTATGGCATTAAGCATTACTTTATTATTCTAAAGTCATCCACTCCCTTTCATTGGAACATTGGATTGTACCATGAGGTTCACAGGACAGAATAAAGAATATTCATTACCCCTGCATTTCTTTAGTGATTTATGTTTTAGCATGAAAGATATTGTTACAGAAAATTCACTCCTGACACCACTTCTTTCAGTAATATGATTATTTTCTCAGATTGTTTATACTTTATGTCACCAAAAAGTGTAATTTATGTGAACTTCTGAGCTATATTAAAATATATAAATTTAATATTGTATGGGATGTTATTGCATTCCCATTTCATGTAATAGTACAGCTTCTGATGACATGAAGGGAGTATTATTCTGTTTTTTGTTTAGATTATCTTCACATTGCAATTAAATTTATAGTGTTTACACTTCACTGCAGGATGTCAAGTATCATCAAAAGGCTATCACTGGTATACAACATAAAAGAGAAACCTTTTTTGATTTCATTACTTTAATAGGAAAGGAAAACATATAAACTAATTTGCTCATCTAGATGGAATTCAAGACAAAGCTACTGTGTATAGTTCAGTTTGATACATGACACCTTAGAGAAATTGTTTTGGGAATTGTTCCTTGTCTTCTGAAATGAACTACTTGTTCCTCAGGTAATTACTACACTGGTTTGTACTGTCCTACCAAAACACTGAATGGTAAGCTTAGGCATGTGCTGGAACTTGGCACTCATTAGATCCTTGTGTTATCTATTTAGGAATTCAGAAGAATTCAGTACACACTGATTTCTTCCTTATCACAATCTAGATTTTTCTGTACCATAGAGAAAAGGTCTCTCTCAAGAGGAGAGATTACTCAAATGCTGCTCTATGAATCCCATGATCTGGTAAGTAAGAATGGCACAATACTTTTCAGCATTCTCTCAGACCATTTTCCAGTACACTGCAATAAAAAAATCTGCTTTTACAACATAGACTTTGTTTTTAAAATAATGGTTTCCCATTTCCCACTTCCATTCATATTCTGAAGTAATTGTCCATACTGATAAATTGTTTGTACTTTTAAGGTTGGGGCTTTGTTGTTGGCTGAGGACAACTATTATTTTCACTGGCAGACCATAGAATTCCTCAAGGGTTAATATGAGTCAGGAACAATTTCCAGTAGTTGGCTTGGATGATGCCATGATATTTTGAAAAGTAGGTGAATGTAGTTGTATAAATGCAAGATTTGCAGAGTCAAATAACTTCAGGACAACAGAACTGCTGTCTCTGGCCAAGTGTTTTTGTCACTTTCCATTAGATGGATGTTATATGACCCACACCTCTGTAATCACAGTTTCCTAATTTAAGCATTCTTTGATATATATGTAAAAAAGCCTGAGGGAGGGAAAAATGCAACTCAGATCTTTATATGTAATAGAGCTGGCTCACATCTCAGTCCATTATACGATTTTCTGTGTGATCTATACAAAAGCATATGTTATGTTTGGCAAACAAAGCTACTGAATGTTTTCCATCTCTCAAGGAAACTCACAGTTTGCATTGCTTTGCAACTCTAGGGAATATTCTCCAGTGACTACATTGTCAGAAACACTCAGCAACATGGATTCACTGGAGTGCTATGCAGTCTCATAACTTGTCTCTGACACAGTAAAGGGAAATTTGAAAAGGAAAAAACTCACAACACACATAATTTCCCACTGGAATGAAGACATTTTTATGGCTAAGGCAGACTTTTCTGAAAACAGAATTTTTAGATCAGAAATTTTAATTCTGCATGCCTTTTTGCTGTTGTTTTTTGTTACTAGAAGCAGTTAACTTTCCAGTCTCATCTTTTCCAAGAGCTTAAGAAGACTCATTGCTAAACATTGAGACACCAAAAAAAGTTCAGAAGCCAGCTGATGAACTTGCTATTGATCTGTAGCACCTTTTTAGCATATTCACCACTTTCCAAAACAGAGACTTCACATTCCCTGCCTGAACAGTTTATATGCTGATAAACACCACAGGTTGTATGTTTCGCTGGTGCTTTACACAAATGTTCCCTATATTTTTAGTTTTTCTCCATAATATTCCTAGATATACTTGGTATCAAGTCTTTTTTTGCAAAAACACTCTAGACATATAGAAGAGCTAAAAAAGCCACAGTGATTATTTTGGTTTAAAATTTGAATTTCATACCTGTTCTTTGATCTGATATGTTAAATGTGTTTCTTTAAAGAAAAAGATCATTATATATGAAATATATGCAAAAAGCACCAGTCATCTGCAGTTTCTGCTATGCCAGTATGCAGACTAGTTGCCAAATCTCTGACCTTGCAAGCCATAGATAAGATCTTTGCATTATGCCAAATTTTAGCCAGCCCTGCAACATATATATGTANGCCATGATGTTCTGCGCAGACTTTCTTTCTCTACTCCTTCTTAAATATGTTATCACAGAGGTGTTGTTGCCTGACCTTGGCTAGCTTAGAGCAGAGAAAAACTCTAGCAGCTTCTTAAAGAAGCCTCTCTCCTAGCCCCCCCAGCTAATAAAAAACTCTGGTTACTTAAAACCACAACAGAGTGAAACTATGTTTTCATTCTCTCACAATCATCTTCAGGATTCTGTTTTTAAAAAACTTATTTGAAGAAGAAAACATCAGCTATATCTCAATTAGTAAATTAAATATGAATAGACCATTCTTTGTCATTAAATTAAACTGATATTGTCTGTTATTACATTTTTCTACCCCTAAAACAGGTGGAGCTGTACGTAAACTAAGGAATGAGAATGGTCTTGCACTGTTCTTTTCCTTTTGAATTCCATATGGACAATGTTTGGGAGAGTACAAGGTGGCTTAGACAGTACTACATCCATCCTGAAGAATTAAGAATATAACGAATTTTCCAATGTCTGGGTACACTCCCAGGCACTGTTAAAGTAGTAGTATAGACATAATCACTGATGCTAAGTGACAGATCCTGGCTCCTCAGGCAAACAGAAAGGTCAGGAATTCATATAAACAGATAAATTTATTTTCATAATGCTCTTTTCTGTCTGGATTGCTACCTCTGAATTGTAGTATAGAGAAAATAATATAAGATATTATGTTATATAAGAAAGCAATTGTATCTATTAGCTTCAAGAAGGACAAGAAGGAGAATCCAGGGAACTACAGGTTGGTCAGCCTCATCTCAGTCCCTAGGAAGGTGGAGTGGTGCCAGCAGTTTGAGGAAGGTGACTCTTCCTCTGTGCTCAGTTCTGGTGAGTTCTCCTCAAGTTCTTGCCTCCCCAGTACAAGAGAAATATGGACTTTGTGGAGTTATTCCAGTACAGGACCACAAAGATGATAAAGGTATGAAAGCATTATTCCTATAAGGATAGGTTGTGAGAACTATGGTAGTTTAACCTGGATAAGAAAAGGCTAAAGAAAATAACCAGGAAGAGAGAGAAAATGAAGAACCCATTCTCTTCTCAGTGGTAGCCACTGACAGGAGAAGACACAGTAGGCATAAATCAAACAAACATGACATTTCATTCAATCACAATAAAGCTTTTACCCATGGAAGTGACTGAGCACTGGAAAAGGTTGCCCAGAGAGGTTATGAAGTCTCTATTCTTGGAGGTATTCAAAGCCCACAGAACAGTCCTGGATGACCTGCTTTAGGTGATCCTGTTGGAGTAAGGAGGTTGGACTAGAATAGTCTCTTCAACCAATGAAGTCCACTTCAACCTAAACAATTCTGTGAAAATTTGGATGGGCAAATATATAGCAGCTACTAAATGTATTTAAAGGAACAATTCTGTATTTAAACAGACAAGAAATCAATCCAGCTAGATTTAATACAATTTTCAGTGAGTGCAGAGTTTAATAAAACAAAGCTGAATAGAAGTAATGATTCAATGGACTTCAAATAAGCAGGCAAACAAAGAGAAAAGGTAAACTTTTAATGTCTGATCTTTAGAAACAGTTTCCACACACAGTCCCTGAAAACATGAAGGCAATAGCATTTTACAACACATTGCCATCCTGACCTCCACAAGACTGTTTGTGGAATAAGGTATTAGCTTTGTCATTTGGTATTATGTCAATAAACAGTAATAAAAATAAACAATGAAATTTACCCCAACAGTAATACAGGGAGCCAGAACTAGAGCTGGGACCTGTCATGTCCCTGCTGAAAGTTTTACTCACTAAGCTATCAAAATCGCTCTTGTTTGTCCCATGTCTCTGACCCTCTGACTCTTACAGTCTTCGTTCTGAAATAATTCAGTTGCAGCTGGAGAAATGAGACACAGCAGGCATCACTCTTCCTTGCCCCTTCTGTTCTCATACTGTAGTTTACAGGTTAGAGTATTCTTTTGACAAACGAGAGGTGAGATTTCACCCCCGAGGTAAACCAGATCTTCTGTTTTCTGAAAGAAAGTCTTAACCATTGAGTTTTAATGCACTGTCACTGTTTTGAAAAGAACAAATCCAACTCAACTATGTCTTCCCCCTAAGGAAAGGACTGTTCCAGAGAAAGCAAAACTAGCAGTACATAAGGATGTACTCTATTTTTCCTAATGGAAAATGGCCTACTGCCTCTGTGAATATTTTATTTTCCCAGCATTTGGATTTTAATTCTAAAGAAAATCCTTTCACTGAATAAAAATCATACCACATATTAAAGAGAAGAGGAAAACCTGCAGAGGACTTGCTTAATTATAGCTATTTATCTTTTTGTTCCAGTGTGTAAAAGGAATTTTTTTAGGAAAAATCATGTGGGAAGAGGAGCTGGAAACAAAGGGAAATGAAATCTTTCATCTGCCCACGGGGCTTTAATATGATGTAGGCAAGAAAATAGAAATTCAGATAAATGGCCTCAAGTTCTAAGTACAACAGGATATTTACTCTTTCCTAAAACTTTTAAGAAATATGAATAGTAAACTACAACTATGTTGTAGTTTACTGTTGTCTAACAAAAATAGGAGTCTCTGGCTTAGAAGGCAGAGGAAAATTCTAGCAGAGTGTCAGGAGCTGAACATCAGGTTCTGTTTTGTTCCTTTTCCCTAGTTCTTGAAGTGAAATAAAGATCAGTGCAGGAGAGAGAAATTGATACTTACCCGTGTTTGCTGCTCTCTCTGATTGGTGTTAGGGACCATTTCCAAGACTGAACAAAGATATCTGATTTAATTATTTGGTATAAAAGAATGAAATTGCCACTTGATTTTTTTTTTTTTAGAGGATTGTACTACTTGTGTAGTGTGGCAGATTTAAAAGTTCTAAGGTAAATTTAGGACAGCAGTTGTCTCCTCTATCTGCCCTGAAAGCAGACAATGAATTTTGTTTATTTGAAACTACTGGAAGTTATTACTACAGGAAAATGCTGTCCTGGTGTGTGCTTGTTTGTCAGAACACCGTGTAGACAAATACTGTATACATTTTATACACAAATAATATAAAATAAATGTTTAAAATGTTTAGCTACATTATAGTCATACTGAGAGATCAGCATATTATTTGATTATTTATATTCAGAATATATAAAAAGTGCATGTATCCTTGTGCATATATGTTTGTACATCAGACTTGCAGAACATTTTAGGTTAGAAAAGACTTTGGAGATCATCTAATTCAACCCTGCTGCTTGGAGCAGGGTCATCTACAGCAAACTGTTCATGCACATATCAAATCAACTTTGATTTTTCCTAAGTATAGACACTCTGAAATGCCTTGGGCAACCTGTTCCAGTGTCTGATCACTGTCACAGGAAAAAGATTTTTTTCTCATGTTTGAGTAGAATTTTGTGTATTTTGGTTTCTATCCATTGCCATTTGTCCTGTAAGTGGATACTGCTGACAGCCTGGATTTATCTTCTTAGCTTCTTCTTTAGGTATTTATATACACTGAGACTTCTCCTGACTGAACAATTTCACCTCTATCAGACTCTCAGATGCCAGATGCTTCAATCCCTTGTTCATCTTCATGGCATTTTACTGGACATTCTCCAGTATGTTTTGTGTCACTTCTGCACTGGAAGACTCAGAATTGAACACAGTACTTGATATGTATCTCATTAGAGCTGAGTAGATGGGAAGAATCTCTTCCCTTGAACTGCTGACAACCTTTTTCCTAATGGAGTCCAGAATGCTGTTGGCTTTTATGACCCTAATAGCACATTGCTGGCTCATGTTCACCATGTTATCTACCAAGACTCCCAGGTTTTTTTCTTTTTTGCAATGTTGTTTTCTAGTGTGAATATAAGATAAAAACAATTGTGTATATTTATCAGTCATTATTCAGACTGCTAACATATCTATACGCACCTGGAGGTGAAGACAGATGAGTCAGTACTGAGCAAACAGTCATAACTACATCTGTACTAATACATAAAAAATACTAGTTACCTTTTTTTTTTGATTGCAAAATCCATTGTAGGGGTCTGACCCTGGCTGGATGTCAGGTGCTCACTAAAGCTGCTCACTCACTCCCATCTGCAAACAGAGGAGAGAAAATATGGCAAAGAGTTCCTGGGTTGAGATAAGGACCATGAGAGCTCCCTTACCAATCACCATCACAAGCAAAACAGACTCCAAGTGGGGATATTAATTAAATTTATTACTAGAAAAATCAGAGCTTGAGAATGGGAAGCAAAATAAACATTAAGGACATCTTTTCCCCCACCCCCCTCCTTCCAAGTTCTACCTCCTTCCCAGCAGGGAGACTGGGAATGGGGGTTATGGTNGTGGTCATTCATGGGCTGCAGGGGCACAGCTGCTCCACCACGGTCATCATCACAGGCTGCAGGGGAACCTCAGCTCCAGAGCCTGGAGCACCTCCTGCCTCTCCTTCTGCACTGACCTTGGTGTCTGCATAGTTCACATATTTTCACTCTGCTCTTCTCTGGCTCCCATCTTCATTTGCACAATATTTTTTTTTCCTCCTTAAAACTTTTATTGCAGAGGCGTTACTGTCACTCCTAATTGTCTCAGCCTTCGCCAGCAGTGGGTCCAGCCTGAAGCCGGCTGGCATTGGATCTGCTGGACATGGGGAAAACTTCTGGCAGCTTCTTAAAGAAGCCTCCCCTACAGCCCTCCCTTGCTACCAAAACCTGGCCACAGAAACCAAATACATCCATACACCTAAACTCTGAAACTCCAAAAGAGGGCGTTGATGTTTCACTTCCTATTGAGAAAGGTGTCTTTCCTGCATTAAATAACAAACAAGGGATCCTTCTAACTATTTAATGGCACAGACAAGTTCATTGGCACTGTGTCATGCCTATATATCCAAAATATATAATATATATATACATATAAACCAAATATTAAAGCCAATGTTTATAGGTTTTAATGGGAATATCTTGCCTGATAAACGCTGAGTCACACTTGTAAAGTAGTACTAAATTATTCATCTGATATATCTATCTGATACACTTTTATATGAAGGACGTATATTAGCTCTGGACTTAGAAACAGCATGGCCATATTCTTAAGTGTTGCACATAGGAAAATTGAGTCTGCTGGCAGGGATTATGAATCATATTATTATAGGATTCAAGAAGACAACATTCAGTCCTCCATGAGGTTACTAATAGATCTTTGTGCCTACATATACATATACTTTTCCACCTACTGAAGGAAAATCCAGCTCCAGAATATGTCAGATAGACTGAAAGTTTACTGGAATGCAGAATATGTTTCTGTGGTTAGGATACATGCATTAGTAATTCAGATTGATAAGGACATTATGTCAGACATATATACTTCAGAGACCTTTTTCAAATGTGCTACAAACATGAAAAAATAAAAGAAACATAAATAAAGAGAAAGGGAAGGGAAAGTTTGGGAAGGGAAGGTTTGGGGAGGGAGGATTTGGGAAGGTTTGGAAAGGGAAGGAAGGGGAAGGGAAGGTTTGGGCAGGGCAGGTTTAGGAAGGGAGGCAAGAAAAAAAGAAAG
>WEIV01014783.1:5402-28918 GCA_013390005.1 Calyptomena viridis | reverse complement strand
AAAGAAAGAAAGAAAGAAAGAAAGAAAGAAAGAAAGACAAGGTAATAGTAAGAAGAAAATAAGGAGGAAATAAGAAAAACGTGATTTGGAGGGTGGTCCTCAATGCAGTTTTTCCCAAGCAGTAAGAATCCCAGTCATTCCTCAAGAAAAATAACAGATGTGTCTTAAAAGAGACTGGAAAATAAATAAATAAAATTATTAATTAAATCAGTTGATTGTTCAGGAAGTCATCTATTCACTGCTTTGCTCCAAAAAAGTGTAATTAGATCAGTATGCTCAGCCTTGGTCAAATCTTGGTCACCTTTGAAGATTGTAACCAAATGGGAACTTGCCAGATAGTTACTGCAGAAAGGAGTCAAAGTCCCATCTAATTAAGGAAAATCTGTCTACTTCAATAAAATCTGAATCACGTCCTTAGCAGGGATTAGGAAACAACTGTGATAAACTGAGGATATCAGTTTTGTGAGGATTTCTGCTTTGTGACTAGTCAACATTAAAAAGGAGACAAAAAACCAAAAAAAAGACCAAGAAAAACAGTCAAGAGAGGTAATATATCAAACCCTAATGACCAGAGATAACAGATAATAAGAAAGGTGTTACTGATTTCTGGCTATTGAGGTACACATTCATGCGTAGATAGACTTGGTGATATTTAACATGAACTCTGTAGCTGATAAGGCAGGGAAACAAGATGTTCATGACTTTCATGGGAAATCATCCACTTATTATGAGATATTTGGGAGGACATGTGGATTTGTGCAAAACTTATTATATGATTTTTAGTGAAGGGGCCAAAGACAAGGAAAGGCAGGTACAAACTTGAATCACTAGAGAGAATAGGTATAAAAGAGGTCATCTGGGTGCAAGGCAGCAGCTGGTCAGGCTGTTTGTCCTGCACATCCTGACTTTATAGACTATTCTCTCTTTTTATTAAATCCTATTCCAAACTGTTAGCTGTGCAATGCTACTGTCTAATCTGTATGTGAGTGTGTGTGAGAGATTCATTAGAAAACTTCAGTCTGGAGTAGCTGAAAAGTAGGTTAAACCAGCATATGAAGAGATCCGTTTTCAAGTACTCAGAATACACTTAAATTAAGAGTCAAATGCAAAGTATTCAATGAGGTGAACAGAAATAGCTCTTTCAGAGGGGGGAGAGAGAGAGAGAAGACAGAAAGGCTGAAGCTTCAGTGGCTGGCAAGAGTGCAAAGTTTATTTTATGTGTCTTGCAGGTGACACACCAATCCGTTCATCCTGGTGTGACCTTTATTTTTCCACTACAGTATTCTGCCACTGCAGTATAGGGTATAAAGCAAAATAGCTTTCAGTCTTTTCCTCTTTCTGCCTCCTAGCTAGATCTTCCCATTTCATATTGCCTCATTAAAATGTATCCTTGTCAGTGATTAATTTCACCATATTTTTCCCAGACCATTATTCCTGTTTGTCAAGATCATTTTAAATTCTGGTCTTAAATTCAAATAACTCTACTCACTCTTCCACCATAAGAGGGACTAATAACAATATTCAATTATATTCAGTTCAGAACAGATCTCATCAAAACCATGAGCTCTATTGGATACCTCCAATTGTAACAATAAATACTGTTTGGGCAAAGCAGGAGACTGGTAGGGTCGGATATCCCAACAAACATTGCAGTAGCAGAAGAAGAGGGAAAGCTTATTGATTCTATACCATGAGCTATAGAGTTTTGTATATTATCAATTGTTCTGGCTTGTCAAATTGCTACGTTTGTGCTCTATACTTCTTTTCACTTCTCCAATACAGTTTTTCATATCTGTGTTTTGCTCATGAAAGAGAAAAAAAGTCTTTTCCTTTTTATTATCAGCCAGTATAATTAAACATTCCAGGTTTCAGAATGGGAGATTGGGACTGTAACACTGTAATGATTTTTCTAAGGAAGGTGAGAAATGTGACCTAGTCTTTTTTCCTATCAGTCACTACTCAGCAGAAAATTTTCAAGATAAATATATTCTGCTGAATTGGTATATGCTCAAAACATCTGCTTGACTTCATTAGATTTTCAGTTTTCAGGATGAATATATATATGAAAAGATCTTAAATATAAGAGCGCAACACCTTTTTAAAATAGTTGAGCAATTTAGATGCTGAATGAGAATTGCTGTATTCTGACAAGTTTCAAAATTCTGGTGTCCTCTTTTAGATTTCCCACAGGGATGATGATTTCTTTTGAAAAAGTCATCTTTGTCAAAGGTGCAGGAAACTAGAGTACTATTCCTATGCAGATTAAAAAAGTTCAGTCCAGGAGGATGCCTTGTTCAAGGTGACCTGACAGGCCATTTGGCAGACAAACATGAATACTGCTGTTTGGCTCTTACTAAGCACTGGTGAATTTTTTTTTATTGATTATCTGTCATACCATTTACTTTCTATATGGTTCACTTTGACAACTTACAAACTAGACATCATAATGCTTTATTGCTGTACCTATCAAATCCATCTCCCTCTGAGAATAATTATTTTTTGAACTATGATTGTAACTATCGTATTACTCTTTATTAACAAAAATAAATTAAATCTGTATATTACCTGCCCAGTGCAAAGATCTGCTGAAATTACAGGACAGACCATGGTCTAACAACCTTCCAGGGGACTGTAGAACTTGGATTTCTTGGATGCAAGGGCAGAACACCTGTGATGTTCATTCTATCTCACCTCTCATTTGAAAGTCCTCCTTCACTGGGGTTTTCAATGGTTTCTTGGCTTTGTTTTGGGTTTTTTTTTTCATTTCTGAAAAAAAAGGTCTGAATATGCTTGCAACTGATGTTTTTCCATTTCAGACTGACTTTAGAGTATTTCCTTTTTCTTATAAATAAGGTAAAGAAGATTACAAGATTTTTCTAATGCCCAAAAGTCAAACTCAAAGAGCAGAACTTAAATTAATCTGTATTTCTGAAGTATAAAACCTTTCCTGTAGAAGTATGGCAAATATATTCAGAAAATCATGGAATTTTTCAAGCTGGAAAATACCTTTGAGATCATCGAGTCCAAAAATTTAACCCAGCACTGTCAAGTCCATTAAGCCATGCTTCCAAATGCCACATCTACAGATCTTTTAAATACCTTCAGAGATGGTGCTTCAACCACTCACCTAAGCAGCCTGTTCCAATGCTTGACCACCATTTCCATGAAGAAATGTTTCTTATATTCAATCTAAACCTCCCATGGCATAACCTGAGTCCCTTTAATCTTGTACTATCACTTTTCACTTGGGAGAAGAGACTGAACCCGCCCTTTCTATATCTTCCTTCCAGGTAGTTGTGGAGAGTAAAAACGTCTGCTCTGAGCCACCTCTCTTTCAGGCTAAATACCCTCAGTTCCCTCAGCCACTCCTCATCAGACTTGTGTTCCAGACTCTCCACCAGCTCCATTGCCCTTTTCTGGACACAGTCCAGCACCTCAATGTCCTTCCTGAATTGAAGGCCACAGAACTGGACACAGCACTACAGGTGTGGCCTCACCAGTCCTGAGTACAGGAGGACAATCACTGCTCTGGTCCTGCTGGTCACACTATTGCTGACACAAGCCAGGATGACACTGACCTTCTCGGTGACCTGGGCATACACTGGCCCATGTTCAACTGGCCATCAACCAGTACCCCCAGGTCCTTTCCATCATGCAGTTTCCAACCACTTTGCCCCAAACCTGTAATGTTGCATGGAGTTGTTGTGACCTAAATGCAGGACTCAGCCTTG
The DNA here is from genome assembly GCA_013390005.1 of Calyptomena viridis. Lineage (NCBI taxonomy): Eukaryota > Metazoa > Chordata > Aves > Passeriformes > Eurylaimidae > Calyptomena > Calyptomena viridis. The sequence goes on along the minus strand of WEIV01014783.1, from coordinate 25,187 downwards.
TTGAACCTCACACAATTGGCCTCGGGCCATTTAGCCTGTCTAACTTATTCTGTGGAGCCTTTGAATTAATTTGAATGAAATAGAAGGAACTGAAATTGCACTTCTTCTTTTGGAGAAAAAACATAGTTGAGGAGTCAATTTAATAATTCTTAAGAGCCCTCCCAGAATATGTTAACATTAGCCTAAAAAAGCTGCAAGATACTCATATTGTCAGTATCATACATAGTAGAAGGTTAAATAATCTAATGTCTAAACAAACACTCTAAACCAATGCACTTCTAGGAAGGAAACACAACTGATCAAACATGACACATAAATAACAGTATGGAGGTAGAAATTAAGCTAAGCAGATAAAGCACAAAATATATTACTGAAAGATAACAAGGCGCTAAATAACAAAGTTGAAAAGCTTAAAAATAAATCTAGGTCCCATAATCTGTTCATCCTGGGGATGTCAGGAGGAAAAACAATGCCATAAGTTCTCAAAGTCAGGTTCAATGAACTTTAGAATATAAACACAGGGGACGTCTTCTGTACAGAAACCCACTTCATCAGAAAGAAGTGAAAGCAGCTCAAGTGTGGCGAGGGAAAATGTTATGAATTTGTGCTTAAAGGTATCATGAGAATGACAGGGTTATCCTAACTATCACAGAAAGGGTTTCTCTCTGAAGGGCAGACCTCTCTCTTCCTCTTTAAAAATATGTCCAAAGGCAAGATCTGGGCATTTAGAGGTTCTGAGGGATCCTGTTAATAAAACAGGAGAATGGTCACTTTTCTGCCTACTTGAGTTGCATAGGCACACTTCTATTATTTTGGTAGATAAGTATTAAAAAAACTCCAAGCATATAGGATAGAATGAATTAGGTGTGAATCGATCACCACCATGCTGTCAATAAGAAATAGATATACACTGCAGAATCAGAACCCAGATCTGCCATGTAATTACTGCACATCTCGGGACCGTCTTTTAATACTTATAGATATTGCTAAGTTTGTCATATATAACAGGCCTAGCTGTGAGATTTAGATAAGCCTTGGTTCAAATATTTTTTCTCTAGTTTCTAGATTTTTGGGCTTGTTAGGCAAACTCATGGCTGCATAGAAATAGATACATGGAAATAAAAAGAAATAGACTCAAATCATACAGGCTTTAAAAAATATAGTTACATATTGTTGACTATAGACTAAATAGTTTTATTTTATTTTTGTCCAGTGATAATAAAAGGTAAATTAAATGATGTTGATTATTCATAGGAACATGTATAGAAATATGTTAGGTTTTGGCAGGGCTAACAGACTTATACCCACAAAGAGTTCCATGTTAACTGATAAATAATATTGAATTATAAAAATTATGGTCTGTTTTCTCTAGCCTTTTCCCAAAGTACAGTTGCTTTAGCTTGAGAAAGCATTTTTGCATTATGAAGATTTTTATAATATATTTATATGTTTTATTAGGAATATATCTAGCGTGAATAAGCACTACACAATTTCATGGTCTTATTCTATCAGGACAACATCACTTTTTTAAACATATGTAACAAATTTGACTATAGGTCAACTTGTCACGGAATTGATTTCATGCTTAGAAAAGACAGAATAATTTGGTTCCCTTGTGTGCAGGTGGTGTAACTTATTTATTTTTTTGTTTTGCAGGCATTTTTATGGAATTTTTATGGAATTTTTTATGACTTTTTTAATGAATTTTTTAATAAATTCATGAAGAAATTGAGGATCACAGAATTACAGAATCACAAAATCAGTTATGTTGGAAAAGACCTCTGAGATCATCGAGTCCAGCCTTTGACCTAACAACACCTTGTCAACTAGACCACAGCACTAAGTGTCACATCCAGTCTCTTCCTAAATACCTCCAGGGACAGTGACTCCACCACTTCCCTGAGCAGCCCATTCCAATGCCCAATCATTCTCTCTGTAAAGAACTTCCTCCTAATTTCTTGCCTAAACCTCCACTGGCTCAGCTTAAGAATGTGCCCTCTTGTGCTGGTTGCCTGGGAGAAGAGACTAATACCCATCTCACTACAATCTCCTTTCAGGCAGTTGTAGAGAGCAACAAGGTCTCCCCTGAACCTCCTAAAGGCTAAACTGCCCCAGCTCCCTCAGCTGCTCCTCATAGGACTTGTGCTCCAGTCCCTTCACTATCCTTATTGCCCTTCTTTGGAGATGCTCCAGCACCTCAACATCCTTCCTAAATTGAGGGACACAGCACTCAAGGTGCAGCCTAATCAGTGCTGAGTACAGGTAAAGAATAATTTCCCTGGTCCTGTTGGCCACACTGTTCCTGATACAGGCCATGACACCATTGTCCTTCTTGGCCACCTGGGCACACTGCTGGCTCATGTTCAGTTTCCTGTCAATCAAAAACCCCAGGTCCCTTTCTGTCTGGCTGCTCTTCAACCACTCTGTCCCCAGTCTGTAGCACTGCAGGGGGTTGTTGTGGCCAAAGTGCCAGACCTGTCACTTTGTCTCGTTGAACATCATGATGTTGGATTCAAAACATTAAAACATGTCAAAATTTAACATGAAATGTCGTCCCACAGTTGCTTTATTTGGCATTTGATTTTCATTATTCTCCTATTTAAAAATGTTCATTTAGTCATATACCATCTCACTTAGGTGATGAATAAAACTGTAGAAATTGTGAAAAACAATATAGAACAGTCAGAATAAATAATTTGCTAATAAACCATACTCTGAAAGTTATTTATGGAGCTTTTCAGTTAACACTAACAAACTAAAAAAGCAGGAAAAAAAAGGTAAGATATGTTTTTATTATTCATTATGTAAAACCCAACCAAACCAACAAATACTACTTTGAATTAATTTCTCTATCACTTATAAAAGTGATTATAAATATTCTAGGTTCAAGAATAATTGTTACAAATCCATAATATTTAGAGAGAGAAACTTTGGAAAAGCCAACACTGAAAGTGGGAATTAATTGGAGAAAGAGATATCAGAAACAGTTTCTATTGTTAATCTTATATTCTCTTTCCTTGAAGACAATTTTGTTTTGCAGTGGTTTCTATGATATGGTTTATACTTTTCTACAAAAGAAATAGATCCTTTTTTTCAATATTTTTAAAATATTCTTGATAGTTGGTACTGTGCGTACATGTAATCTGGTGATAAACCATGTGCATGATTTAAGTCTTTTCTCTTTGGTTCGATGTAGCTTTGCTTCAGAGAATTTTGGCATGGACAAAAACTTCTACTAGATCCCCCAGTGATTTAAGAAAACAACTATAAATTTTTATCATGCTTTTTGCCTTCCATTCTTTCTTGGATCCATATGAAAAATACCTCAGAAAGAAAACTCCAGTGAAATCAGTATATTTTTGTTGAATATATTAACTCCTATGTGAAAACATGCATGACTCCTACAAACAAAATTGCAGTTAATGACCAAATTTTGCCATTCTGAAAGCTGTTGACTGTCAGGTAGGCTGACTTTTTTCCAAAAACCCTCAGGAGATACCCAGTAAAGTCTTTCTTATGAGTGCTGCATGGAAATTATGAAAATGATTCAATGAAAAATTTGGAATGAGTGGTGTTATTCACAGATCATGTGATTTAGGACCTCACTATAAATTTTGTCTTGTTTTCTGGGGACTCTGCAACCAGTCCAGCTTCTGCAAAAAGGACAGATGACAACTGTTAATGCAGCTGAGTTCTAATGATGTATTTTATTACCATCCCTTTTTAAAAAGCTTAATTTCTAAATTGAGTGCTTGTCGCTTTGGGTTTTATAACTTTGGCATTCCTTCTTCCCCAGCTGTTTATTTTGCTGTTAATATTTTGATGTTCAATACAATGAAACTGTGTTATTACATTTTTTAATCTTTGACTCTGTTTATAATCTCAGACATTATGCGTGCACTGCATAACAGGCTATTTGAAAAGACATGTTCTGCCTTAATGTAATAACCAGCACAGCATCCTATATAAATTAGCGCCCTAGGAAAAACATTTTTGCTTTTTACCTTTTCCATGAATATGTATTGCTTGTGCTGCAGTGAGAATTAGGGATATAATTTATAACCAAAAGTGTCTTAAACTTTTAAAAAATGAGCACATGCCTATGCACTTAGTGGATTAGCTAATTTGTGAACCATTCTCTCCCATCAGTTCACATGGGTTGTGACCTCCAGCCATTGTATATCACATAATCTATTTGCATCTTCCTTTAACTGGGTATCAATTCTGAAGACACATTTCTACATGTGTATATTTAAGGGTTTTCATTATCCTGTTAGAGGAAACTGTGCTATTCACAGGAACAGTTAACCATATGCACATTTTCAAGCTCATGGCATAACTGTTTAAGGTTTGTAGGGTGATTCTTCCAGTCTCTGTTGCACTTGAAGACATATTACACAATTAAAGAAAGAAACAAACAAAGAAAAAATAAACCTCATATGTAACAACTAAGGTAAAATTATTTTAGTAGTTATAGCCCTTAGTTATGCTGTGCACTGAAAGTGAAAATATTGTTAACAGAATTTTAAAAAAATATTCACGAAGTTAAATTTACTCTTGTGTCTCTGCTCATGGCCACAAGTTTCCAATTTCAACATTTTCAGAAGAATGTATCAGAAAACTTTATACAGACAGCTGCATTTGGAGGAACACTATTATTGATGCCATTGTTGTCTTCATCACTATTATTATTACAGTTGTCATTTTAACCCTACAAGTAGCATTTCCTAAACTCATTAAGTGAATATTGGATATTGGAAAGCAAATAGAGCTCTAAGAAAATGTTGTCTTTTCTATACACTGAAGTTTCTAGTAATGTATATTTTGATCCTTGCAATGGTGTGCCCTGCATTTTATCTTGGAGAGGCCTGTCATGTGGAATATTTAATTTTCATTTAGAAACTCAGTAGCAACAATGACATAACACTAAATATATCCCCTTACAGTGCAATAAAAGAATAGACAACTTATTTATAAATTAAAATATAACTGTGTCATATTAGCCGTATGTCACCACATGAAAAATTTAAGTGTAAAAACTTACAGCCATTGTCCATTTCTTCAGCAGAGGAGCTTAACCAAGACACAGGACTCATGAGAGACAGTCACTATGTTAGTTCTTATTTAAAAATATACTAGAAAAAAATAAAAGCAGGTCACTAACTATTCTAACTTAATTTAATGAAAAAAATATTTTTTTTCATAAATAATCTTTTGAAAAGAACAAGACTTTTTGCCGCTCTCAAATATTACCAGCACTGAAGTCTTTAGACCATGACTTCTCTGAAACAAGAATAATTTATGCACTGGTGAGATTTTAAAAGAGTTTTCTCTTTCAGTTCATAAAGACCCATTTTCACTCTTTCGAGACTTACTACAAAATGCCATCAGCACTCTTTAGTTTATAACTTGAATAATAAAAGATAAGGGTCTTGTACTAGTTAACCCAGAAATAATTGTATGAAATGGTGTGGGATTTCCCAAGAGGCGATGTGCTCAGTCAAGGTGTGATTTGGTATCTTGAATCTGACAAAAAAACCATAGCACTCAAGGTTCAAATAAAGATTTCTGGGGTACATGCTGATGTCCTTTCTTAGTTGCCATCTCTTGTTCTTGCAAATGAGAACCTTGAGATCATAAAATGGAGAAGTGTCTGTGATTTCAGTTGCAGTGAGATTGTGAGCTGCTGCTTCTCATGTTGAGGAATTGTAAAGTCTGATGTTCAGTAAAGATAGCTATCATTATGACATTTAAGTTATTTAAGTTCTCTTCAGAATAAGTGGTTGTTCTTTTTCCCTAATATGCTTCAATAAAAATTTAAAATATATCAAAGATCCGCTTCATTAGCATTTCTTTGCAATATCTCAGTGATAATAGTACTTAATTCATATTTCTTTAGAGAATAATTAGAAAAAAAAAAAGAATTATTACATTCCCAAGATGATGATGGCAGTCAAATTGGCTTTTGCAGTTATTTTTTTGTCCATTACACCAGCAGTCATTGACTCAGTCCTGATTAGAAATCCATATGAGCCAAATTACCAGCCAAATGGGTAACTCTGAAACAAGGTTAAGTTTTACTGTAGGGTCAACGATTTTTTATAAATACGTGTGATGTCTTAAGATTTCTTATATTCTCTTTATTTCTGGATTTTAGCATAGCTGCATGGTTTCTCACACTCAGGATAGTAGAAACCTCTTTCTCACAGTCTTTGAAATGTTGTTTAATGTTCTTTTTGGGAAAAACAGATTCTAGCAAGGACATCCTGTTTGGAACATGAAACTGAAGGTAAATAACAAGATACGGGATAGACAAAGCAAGGTAGAAGGCCCCAAACCCCCTGGAGAAGCTCCAAGACAGCAGGTGAGCAGGACAGGAGATGAACAATTTTGGGATTGGATGTATCCATTAGATACAATAATTGATTAGTATTAATATTGTGCTATGGTGGGTGCACATCTGTGTAGACTGTGGACCTGGAAGCTTCCATTAAAGACCCCCTCTTTACTTTATCCTTGTTGGGAATGTTTTTTTCTCTTTTTAGGCATTACATATTTATGGATATCTGCAGGCATACGGAAAAGGCATGTTTCTGAGGAATACCAGTTCTAGGGAAAATCTTCTGTTCTGTTTTCTCAGAATCATTCAGGCTCGGTGCTCGGGGCTTTCTAATTATAAATTTGTGAGAAACTTTTCAGCATTTGTGTCAAAATGGTGAAAAAATAGTAATAAGGTCACAGTATTTAATTTTTCACTTCAGGTGCTCAAACATATTAAATTATAAACTAAAAAAGATTGCATTGAAATATATAATATAGTTATGTCTCTGTCCTTATGGAATTTAATGGATATAAATTAATTAACTTGTCTGACCATAAATGAAATCAACTGTTTTACAAATGTTTTCATTTTGACATGAAAGAGGAGCAAATGCTGGCTAACAGAGCAAATAGCAATCTTTACCCCCCAGACTTATGCCAAGATTGATCTGAAGTTGTTTAAAGAAAGCAAATTTGCATATCCAGTCCTCATGTTATCAGCTCAGATCTTCAGTGAATACATTCTTTCAGAAAACATAAAAACGTCTTATTTCCCAGATCCTTATGTGAAATTTATGACGATCAGACTTTCAGATGGAACATTAACATTCCCTGCTCTTTTTGTATCAAATGCTATGCAAAATTCAGTGCTTTAGGTGCACAAGAGCATTTTCTGTTGATTCAGTTGACAGATTTTTTTTGTGCAAAAGGCTTTTTCTGTCCAAAGGCAAACCTTACAATAACTTTGCTACCACACATTTCTCATTCTTCGAACAAATGTGAGTAGAAAAGTCAATGTGGTGAAAAAAAGACAAGGAACTATGGACATGAGAATTTATTATTCATATTTCAAAATAAAAGTGTTTAGCTGGTGTGTTAGTTGTCACATCTTATTCATGTGCAAAAATAAAAGTACAGTAAAAGTATCTGTACCAAGTGATGGAATTTAGCCTGTACTGAGATATTGTTAGTCATCTTCTTACTTATTTTCATTACTTTTGGGGAAAAATATGATCTTATTATTCTTCTTTTGTGACTTTTGGATCATCCTTTGATGCAGGTTGTTATAAATTGTGATTTGGGTTCCAATAATTGACAGGAACCAGTTCAATTATAAAAATTTATTGAGCAAGCGACAGCAAGCAAAACAGCGCTGGGCGGCCGGGGAGTCTCCTGCTCCACCAACGGCACGCGCCAACCCCCCCCTATTGCCCTGATTATATACCCGTATAGTTCTGGGTTACGTAGCATTTTTTAGTCCTTCTGCGTCTGCGCATGTTGTTACTAGGGGGTCTTTTTCTGCCTCCCGGTGGTCGTGGGCTGAAGGCTCCTCGTCTTCCTCGGCTGGTTCACTGGTGACCTTCTTCTTTCAACACTTTATCTTGTCTGTTGCACATCAGAGACATTCCTTCCCCCCCCCCCTTATACATTTTTACAAAATACTCGCAGTTTTGTTACATGAGCCACACAATAACTTCTCTATATTTTATACAAGCAAAAGCAAGCTTTATGTGTTCAGGTTTATGGATTTTTCAAGATTTAATCAACAAACCGAACCTCGTTTATCACACAGGTGATGGTCTTTGCTCTCTCAAAGTTGATTTCCAGAGTAGGAGACAGAATTAGTCCTATCTATTTTAAGATCTACTTTTTTTCCCTTAATTGTGGGGGTTTAGGGAAGCTGCCACTCTATATTGATATAAAGTGGCAAGATTCTCTTTCTAATTGTCCAGAGGCAAGTAGTTTTCAAGTTACAGAGGAAGACCTACTTCTGTGGAAATAATGGCTACTGCTATTAAGGTACGCTGAGAGAGGCGTCTCAGTTTAGCATTCCAAGCAGGCAGATTGCTAGCCAAGAAACTAGCATTCCTCACGTCTGCCTCCTGCTAACATGTTCAATGCCTCACTTGGAGTTGGAATGAAAGCTTCATAAAGAGTTTCTGAAGAATTATAAAACTGTTTCATGTTATGCACACAATCATCAGTTGGCAAATAAATGAAGACTAGAAAACAATGTTTGCAAGTACACAAAAAATGGACTATATTCTTTACCAAGTGAATGCTGCTATCTTCCTTGTCCAAAAGTGTATTTCTGTTCCCATTAGATAGAGCAATATCTTTTGTTCTTAACCACATTATCAAAAAAGTGACATCAACCCATATTCTGTGCATCGGTTAAGCATTAACCACTTGTCTATATCCACACCTCCCACCTAAAATGTCTACTTAAGGAGAAAAGATTATCAGTTCCAGGACAAACCAGGCGAAAGATTATTTGTACACCTGAAGCAATTTTAAATAGATACAAAAGTAACAGTTTGGTTTCCACCAGTTCACTAGGCAGAACTACACACAGGGTGTATTCACTCAGGAAGAAGTGTCTGGAGATAGAGTGCAATATGTTGATCTAGAACATTACCTGAAAAAGATGGAAAGCATCTCAAGAAATCTATATGGCAATGGAAGTTCCGCATGGTGTTGAAATACTACTGTATATAATGATTGCTTTTCACGTTAACCTACTTGATGATAGTGCATTTTATTTGTAAAAGCTTGTATACATAAATGCTGTTTGAAATGCCAGTACAACAATTAATATATTGTGGTGTATACCTTATTAAGAGGACTTTGTTTAGTATAGCTGGATTTTTGCCTGAACTCTTCACGCTTCACAAAGGATGAAATGTCCAAAATCTTATTGAACAGAAATATACCACATAAATTTATAATGGCCATACAGGTCTTTTTATTGCACTCTGAATTGATTCCTGCCAGCAGTGTGAATATGGGATTTTTTCTGATCTGCTCAGTGGTATCAGATGATTTATCCTCACCAGGAGAAATAAGTGACTTTGGTTTAAACTTTTCTGTTATGTTTCTACAGACACCCAGCTCAGCTTGTACTGCTTATTTCTTTTTACATGACTTTCAAGGTTAACTCTGAAGGTTTAATGACTGTATTGTCCAAACTTGGCTATGATTTTGACTGATGGGGAGACCCTACCTGAAGTACTGCATCCAGCTCTGGGGTACCCAGCAGAAGAAGGACATGAACCTGTTGGAATAAGTCCAGACAAGGTACAGCAAGATGATTAGAAGGATGAAACACCTTGCCTCTGAAGAAAGGCTGAGACAATTTGCTTTGTTCAGTCTGCAGAAGAGAAGGCTCTGGGGTGACCTAATTGCAACTTTCTAGTACATGAAGGGAGCCTACAAAAAAGATGGAGAGGGACTTTTCGCAAAGGCATGTAGTGACAGAACAAGGGGCAATGACTTCAAATTGAAATAGAGTAGGTTTATATTAGATAATAGGAAGAAATTCTTTACTCTGAAGGTGGTGAGGCACTGGAACAGGTTGATCAGAGAAGCTGTGGATGCCACATCCCTGGAAGTGTTTAAGGCCAGGCGGATGGAACTCTGAGGAACTGGTCTCGTGAGAGGTGTCCCTTTCCCCAGGCCGTTCTATGATTCTGTGATTGGTAAATATCTTTATATTGTACCAGAAGAGGTATAGGATGGCAGTAGAAGAGGACTGCATTCAATGACTTGCCTTCCTCTATTCCTTCAATATTTATTCCAATCAGCTACATAATTTCTTATAACTAAAAATTAAAACCTTCCAAGAAGAAGAGACCACCTCAGATCTTTCTATATCTTTTAAGTGATCTCATCAATAGAGTTGAGACACACAACTTCCTATTTCCTTGCTCTACTAATTTTTCTGTTATTCTAGTCAGAAGGAAACTGCTTCAGTAGAAGTGATGCAAGGAAACTTGTATCTCCTTTTACCTTTAGTCCGTAAAGTAGGATTTAAGACACTTTTGGAAAGCGTGAGGTACAGCTAAGGAAGCCTCAGGCAGAGTTGGAAATAAAACTTCAGTTTTCCAGCTTCTGGTTTCAACCTGCATGTAATGGTGCAGCAACTGCTATTTGAGTCCCTGGTGCTAGAGGGGTTTAGGTAAATCTTGCTTTGGCAGGTAGAGTTTAGTCTTGTCATACATGTGAGTCTTGTGGAAAACATGTGATTTGAGGATTCAAAAATATTCTTAGTGTGAACAATCAGTTGAGCAGCCAGCCCACACAGGACTGAAATGCTTCTGGATATTTACAGAAACAGAATTTAAGTATTGGGGGGATTCAAATGAAATTTTATTGAGTTCTTGGATTGTGAACAATCTTGCAAAATCTATTATGTGAACATAGCCCAAGTGATTTGCTCATCATGTCACAAGTGTTAATGTTTGAAGCAGATGAACTAAGCAAGGGTGAGTTTACGTTTCATTATGACTAAAAATATAACTACCTAAATTAGCAATTTCTCCTTTTGTACCAAGAAAAACATTTAACCATCCCACCATGAGGATGTGATGGCACTTATCATCAGATTGTCATCAAGAGTAATGATTTCCAGTCAAGTTTGACAGGGAAAAAAATAATTAAAAATATTTATACTTAAATAATGCACAAGCCATTGCTTATATCCCTGAATTTGACTATGGAAAAAAGCAGATATCTTAAAAAAATAATAAACTTTTGGGCATTTAAAGTTGTGAGTGACAGAAGAATGCAAAAACTTCCTTGATACTCTGGGGTTTTGCCACTTTTAGCAGTCCAGTTATTAGACTGGAAATAGTGCATGCAGCAGAGGAGGAGAGAAAATATGTGGTATTTATGTATAACATATATAACATTGCACTGTTTAAAAGCATGCTATTAAAAAAATATTCTCTACTTTCTGCTTTATTTTGCTGGAAAAAGCAACCAATTTACTAACAATGAAACATAAATCACTCTCAACAGTAAATGATTGTTTTTGCTTTGCAATAAACTCTATAAAAACAATGAACCTTTTTTTTTCATTTTTTTTTTTAACAGAACAACCTTGTTGAGGCATTATTTTCTTTCAAATGCTTATTTAGCCTATGGAAAGAAGATTTATTCTGTTTTACCAAGAGACTTTGATGCTTATATTATTCTTCCTAGAAGACAGATATTTCACAGATGATAGAATATTATCTTGCAGAATGGAATCACTGCTATTCTATCCACGAAATTACTGTAAGAGTGGATATTCATTCATTTTAACTAGAAATACTCTGGAAGAATTTGCTGAAAGTTCCACACAATGAAGGTAGTTTATTCTTTTATATGTAGATGTCTAAAGAGGTATTAGTATATAAATGATGTACTAATGAATTACTTACATTTTTTCCACATAATTTAAAAATATGTAAAGTATTGCATAAAAGGGCAAAGGTTTTGTAGGAATTTATTTTCATCTAAGTGGCCAGTATTTTCCTGATTCTCCAGTTGATGATCAGTTTCCCTTGTGTTTTCCATAGACGTTCATTTTTTGCCTTCCTGCAAGGCCATTTTATGAGGTGAGCAGCATTTCAAGCCATACTAAAGGAGGATTAAAATACACACTGGTTGCAAAGGGTACTGGGAAGTTTCTGTGTAATGTATGCATCATCCAGCAAATTTTGCCCCGGGACATACCTGTACTACACCATTTGTTTAAAGGGCAATTTCCATTCTAGTCTTTTTATGCTTAACTTTTTCCAAAAACTTGGTTAAATATAAGCATTTTACGAAGTAATGCCTGGAGGTTCCTGTCAGGCTTTATTGTGTCAGCTTTTAAGGTTGAAATAACTTTCTGAGTTAAAAATTGCTGTTCTTTTTGATAAACTTCACCTTGGGTTTTTTAAAACAGACTGAGAATAAATAGCTGTTTGCACAGTTCATGAATTTTCAGATCTTTCACAATTCTATCATGCAAAATAACAACAAATATTCAAAAATCCATGTCTTTCTTATTTATTCATTACCTTTTCTACATTGACAAGTGGTTTAATTATGAAGTTTCAAAACATTTCCTGACCCCTAACGAGAACATAACTGATCAGTGATTGCGTAAGTTCTTAACATACTTTCAAGCACTCTGTTTTCTATCTGAAATATTCTGTGATGAGGTTTGTAAAGTGATCTCTTACTCTCATGGTTTAGGTGTTTTGGCATAACAAATTCATATCTACTTTTACTACTTAATTGCTTCTTATTGTGATTTTTACATGTGTTGTAACAATTTCTAACTTGTAAAAGATAATTAACATGGCACAGTGTTACCCTGGGATGTTTTGGTGACACAACTGATGTTATGTAATAGTCTAATTATTTCATCATGTAGCAGAAAACAGAAGTTCGAAGAAGTGTTCAAGGCTAGCTTGGATGGGGCTTTGAGACATCTGTTCTAGTGGAAGGTCATGGCAGAGAGTTGGAACTAGATGATCCCTGAGGTCCCTTCCAACTCAAACCATTCTATGATTCAATGATACAGAGAATCCGTCTAAAAAACAGTAGTTTACAGTTTTTCTGGACAGAATAGTCTACCTGCAGTATTGATAGCAAAGTCAAACTTGGGCTAAAGTCATGTTCTTTCTTTCCCTTCAGAAAAGATTCAGCTCTGAATGTCTTTTGCAATTAGGTAGCAAGTACAAATTTATAAAACTTATATCTCCTAAGTTTCTTTCCCACTGACATCTTTCTGTAACCATCTTCTCCACATTGTTGCCTCTTAAAATCCTCTAAGGGTTCCTCAGCTCTGCTGTCACAGATATTAGTATTTTTATAGATGCATTAAGCATGCAGCAGTAGATTGACAGCATAATCCACATTTTTATGTGATAGGGTGGCAGTGTTCAGGTGTACCTCACATCTTCAATTTTGATCCTTAGCCTGCCAAATTGACTCTATTTCTTCTGTACTCAAGGGTATATTTTTAAACTTGATTCCAGTTTTGAGGCAATCTTGTTAATCACTTTGGGCTCCTCCGTATTGTCATAAGAAGATTTTGGAATCTATTTGAAAGGAATCCTACTTTATTCATTGCAGCGGGACAAATCTAATCAGATTGTGAATACATCCTTGTCTGTAAGTTGAGCAAGATTACTCGATGTTCTTATGTGTTGTGTCAGAGATAACTTCAGTGTGTCCTACAGTTATGTATGTTAAGAACCTCTTCCTCGCACACTTTGATGATAACAGATCATATAGATAGCTTAATACAGTAATTAAAATCCTTTATATTATGCTATAAAAATATTTGAAATAAAATAAAGGTTTTTCCAAGAAAGGTCAAACATTTAAATTTTGTAAGAAGATACAAAATATACAGAATAAAAAATACCGAATTCTTTATCTTGAAAGGAGTAATGCTGGGAATGAGTGTAAACTGGGAGAGGAGTGGCTGGAGAGCAGACCTGCAGAAAGAGAACTGGAGGTGCCAGTCAACAGCAGGGTCAGTATGAGTGAGAAGTGTGTCCTTGGCAGCCAAGAGGGCAAACCATATCCCAGGATGAATCAAACAGAGCATCAACAGTCGGTTAAAAAATATTGTTATCATCCTGTATTCAGTGTTCATGTAGCCTCATCTTGACTTCCTATGTGCAGCTCTGGACCCCACAATTTAAGAAGGATGTTAAGGTGCTTAAATGTGTACAAATGGAGGCAACAAATCTGGTGAAAAGGTTGTAAAGGATGTATTATGAGAAGTGGCTGAGGATTCTGGAGCTTTCTAGTCTAGTGAAAAGGAGTCTAAGGGACAACCTTATTGATCATTACAGTTTCCTGAGAAATAGAAGTTGAGAGTGAGGTCCTGAGCATTTCTCCCTGTTATCCAGTTATAGGACACAAGGGAACGGTTCAAAGTTCCATCAATGCAGATTTAAATTTGACATTAGGAAGCATTTCATTACCAAGAGAGTGGTTTGAACACTGGAACAGCCCTGTTAGAGAGGTACTTGGTGACCCGATTCTGTCATGTTAAGAGGCAATTGACAATGCCCTTAGTAACATGCTTCAACTTTTGGTGAGCCCCAAAGCGGTCAGGCAGTTGGACTAGATGATCATTGTGATCATTTCAGCTGAAATATTCTGTTATATTCTATTTTATTCCAGTACGACAGTTTGGGAAGTTTAATTGATTTAGATTCAGGGACACAAGACCAAAGAGATGTATATAAAGATAAAAACTTTATTAAAGATATAATATATGCTATATATATAATATATATATGCAAATGAGGTAATAGGGAAAGAGTAAGTATTTAAGTACAACAGCAAAACAAGACAAAAAGGAAGAACTTACAACAAGTATAGATCAGAACTGCTAGAAAACAATAATTGTTCCCCTTTTGCCCTATATCCTGAGTGCAACAACAACTGCAGCCAGCAGGAGGGAGCCTGGATGGTAGCAGGGGGAGTTGCAGTGCTCTCTGAAGACCACAAGGTCCATCAAGAGCAGCAGAAGGTTATGGTGCGCTCTGATGACAGGCAGGCAGTGCCTGAGGGGAGCAGGAGGTGGGCAGGAGGATCTCGGGGTGTTGCAGGGTCTCTCTTGAGGGCTGAGGTGCCACAGAAATGGGTCCAGGGAAACCACAAGGGTTCTCAGGAGCTGGGGGTGCCACGGGAAGGAGCTGGGGACCCACAGGAGCTCCCAGGGCTGGGCAGGGGGGAAGGGTTTTATTGCAAACTGGAGATCTATGGGTAGGATACTCTCGGGGGCAGAGATGGTGCATAAAATCTTCAGAGGCTGCTGCTGCAGGTAGCAGTGGGCACCTGCAGGCTGCAAGCGGTGGCCAGAGGCTGTAGTCTGAAACAAAGGTAGCAACTGCGGTGACCACAGCAGCGGCGGAGGCGGGGAGGTCCTCTCTGTTTCCTCAGTGAGCCCAAAGTGGCACATGGACAATGGCGGCACCTGTAAATAAAGGGACCCCTTCTTCTCCCCAGAATTCTTTCCAGCCATGCCTGCGTAGTTCTCTGAACCATGCCCTGTTCGGCGCCGTGGGGCATGGTTTTGCTTTGTCACACCATTTTTACTGGATGGCCGTCGAAGCCTGCCTCTGCTCAGTTCCTGTGTGTGGGAAGCTGTCCACCTTTGCTCCCACGTCCCACATCGCCTGCCCGGGAATCCACCTGCTTAGGATGCTCTGTCCCTGTGCACACCGTGGTGCCGCAGCCTTTCCTTCCCAGAGTGGCGGTGGCCACCGCACTGTCTTCTCAGAGCCTGTGGTGGCTGCATTGGGCAGGGCCAGGGGGGAAAGCGGCCCTTGGCACCATCGGGTCCCCAGAGCAGTGCACAGGACTGACTGGCGGTGGCAGGGGCTGGCGCATCACTGCGCCAGTTGTGACCCCCTACTGTCCACTGTGGTTGGCCGCGCACATACCATGTCTGAGCGCCACAGTCCTGGCCACTGCCAGCATGGAGCTCTGAGGGGGGAAAAGCCTGGTTTCCCCCAGGACCCCACAATAGCAGGGACCCTGGCATAGCTCTAGCCAGCAACAACCCCTCTCTGGGAATCAGCCCTGAGGAAGCTGCAAGGAAACCCCCTCCTCCCTCTGCTCTTTTTATTTAAAGGGAGAAAAAGGGGAAAAGTTTAAAAACACATTATTACAACCATAGCATCTAGTTAAAATGGAACTTTTTTCTCCCTTAGGGCAGCCACTGGCTTGGATAAGGAATAAATCCAGGCCTTATAGTCTTTAAGTTGGGTGAACTAAGGCTATGTATGAAAGAACCTGAGAATGTGCATATGTACCTGCTACGGTGCCTTCTCTGGTGGCTTCTCCTCAGACCCTGCTTTAGCCCAGGCTAGCTCACAGCCACCTTTGAGGGCCACNCGCAGATCTTCCTTCAGTTGAGGAACAGTTGAAAAAATAATCTAAAAATAAATATAAACATAGAAAACTAAATATATTTCTTAAATAAATCCAATCCACACATTCATTGATATCTTTTGATATCTGTCAAAATTTCTTTTACATGCAAATCTGTCCATATCCTGCTCAGTTATGGATGATTTAAGAACAATTAAGTCTTTTTGTAGTGTATCTTTTTGATCAGATTTTACACTGGCATTCTCATTTAAAACTGTGTAAATATGAAACTTCACAGAGACAATGGTAGAAAATGGGAATGATTTTTGTGCTGCTAACCTTGCTGCTTTCATTAGACATTCAAGAATCTAGAACTTGAGTCTTCTAAGTGCAAATGTCACAATTGCTGCCGGCATTTTAAGTGAGTTAATCTTATCTTAATATTTGTAATAGTTCCTGAAGCCATGTGGTTGTTCAGATAGGAGAAAGATATCAGAGCTGTGTAAATTATAGCAAAGCAGAGAAACAACAGGGAAATAGGTCTCTTTCAAGTTTGGCAGGTGATACTACTGATTAGGCAATCATTTTGCAAAGCCTTTACCTACTTTTTTTTAAGCTGTAACTTATTACAGTAGCATTGATTTTCATGTGTGTTTTTTCAGTGTCTTAAGTCAGGTATCCCATTTCCTGCTGTGAGTAGTTTCCTATGGTTCCAAAGAAGGCAAACTTCCTACAATTTAGATAGCTTTGGTATCTCTCACCTGTCTGAACAGCAACACTGTGCATTGCCAAGAAGACTGAGCAGGAATAGCTGCACCAGAATCATCAGAAAAAAAAAAAAAAAGCAGGTTTTTAAAAGCAATGCAAATTCTTAAATGAAAATAAATGCTTTGATTTGAAAGATTTGCTGCTTTCCTCAAGCAATGGCAATTCAATGACAATAGAATAATATCCATAAGACATTTAATTCAAACATTATTTTAAGGTTTAGTTTAAAAAAAAAAGAGAGAGATTAATTTTTATAGACAGATCTAGCAGCGCATAAGCTTTAGGAGTTTAAGCTTAATATAGCTCAGATCAAGTGAAATTTCTGGGCTTCCAATCCTGCACACTGTTGCACGCCCTAATAGTTATACTTACTTTCTCAAAAAAGTTCTTGATATTCATAACTTCAATGAGCCAATCTCTTTCATTTCTTCTTTTTGATATTGGGATACCAAGAATATACCTGAAAAGGCCAAAGTCTGCCCTCCTGAGACAGGGTAGCAACCTCGCTTCGTGCAATCCTCTCTCCCTTAAGGATCTCAATATCCATTGCTTTGTGGTCACTGTAGCCCAGGCTGCCCTTGAGTTTCCCATTCCCCACCAACTCCTCCTGGCTGGTGAGAACAAGGTCCAGCATAGCACTTCTTCTCATTGGCTCCTCTATCACTTGGAGAAACAAATCATCATCAACACATTCCAGGATCCTCTTGGATTGTGCGTGCCCTGCTATGTTGTCCCTCCATCAGATACTGAGTGGTAAAAGTCCCCCATGAGGCCCAGGGCTTGTGAACATGAGGCCGCTCCATCTATAGAGCCACTCATCCTCTCAATCTTCTTAGCTGGGCAGCTTGTAACATATCCCATTATAATATCCCCTATTATAGCCTGCCCTTTAATCCTGACCCATAGGCTCTCTGTCAGGTCCTTATCCATCCCCAGGAGGAGCTCCATGTACTCCAGCTGGCCATTGACAAAGAGGGCAACATCATCTCCTCATCTCTCGTGCCTGTCCTTCCTAAAGAGCCCATGTCCTTCCATTCCAACACTGCAGTCATAGTAGCCATCTCATCCCATCTCTGTGAGGCTAATAAGATCATAGCCCTGCACCTCTAACTCCTCCTGTTTAATCCCCGTGCTGTGTGCATTTGCATAGAGACATTTAAGTTTGGGGTCCTGTGAAGCCGATTTACTGCCTGGAGTGGCCGGAATTCCTTTGTGATGCCCTTCAGGTACTCTCCTGCTGACCTGCCATCCCTTTCCAGAATCTGGACATCTCTTGCTAGCACTGACACCAAACTGGTGGGAGTGGGAAGGACTGAGTTTCCCCTTCCCTTAGTTTAAAGCTCTCTTCATCAGCTCAGCAAGCCTATGACTGAAGATGTCTTAGATAACAGCGTAAGATAATAATAGGAAAATAATAGCGATGTGAATGAAAAAGGTAACACTCTCATTAATAAATTAAAAGTTCATATCCCCGGACTGTTAACATGACTTTACATATAGGTTGCAGCATCTTTGGTCTGAAGAGCTGGCTGTAGGGCTGTTCAACCTTAAATTGTAAATTCTGTGGCAGGTGTGACTTTATCACAACATGCTATTTTAACAAGGCCCACTGGATTCATGGAATTGGCTTGGTTTAAAGATTGGACATATAATGTTTTACAGCATAGGAGTTAGGAAATTACAACACTCTCATTTAAACTCTATTTTTTTTTCATATAGCAGATGAGCATTAGTAGCCTCAATATATATTCTTTTTCTCAGCTGCACAATTTGCTAAAGGCCTTGGGGAATTATCTATAGTAACTCTCAAAGCTCTTTTTTAGTCAGTATTCATCAAACCAGTTACTCCCTATTAAAGCTCTCATTTCTTCATTTGTTGCTACAGTACATGATTTCTTAGACTCATTTGTTTGTATTTAATTGCTGATTTCTGCAAATGCTCCACAAATAATTTGTCTCACCTCCCCCAGAGCTGTTAATTACAGTTACCCCTTCATACAGTTTCTAAATTAATTGCAGCACACTTGCTAATTGTCTCTATGTCAATGGTTACATGTCTAGTTTCAGCAACTGCTATGTCTATCTCAAATACTTGACAATAATTCAAAATACATGCATCAAAGTGTGTGTTTTCCCAAGCGTGACATTGCTATTAACTCAGTTCTTCCATGCTGTTGTAACACTACCTCAAGGACAGCATATAAGCCTAGGGGAGCAGTTCTGGCTCTCAACTGTGTTCATCCATGGGAATATTTATGAATATGAACAGAGCAGAACTGAAACTTTCTAAGGTGAAAATATTTTTGCATCTCCCTTCTATAATAATTAACTGGAATACTTTTCCCCTAGTACTATTTCTTAACACTTTTGCATTGCCTCAATGCTGTTTAGTAACTATTCCTTTTTTTGTCTTGCTTTTTTTCCTGTGCATCTGTTTTTGTGATATCATTAACAACTGTGCAAAAAAAAAAAAAAGTAAAAGACCATCACTCAAATAGAGACCAGAAGGAGTAAACATCTGTTCTTGTCGTCTCTACAAGTGCTGAATTTTCCTGGATCATTGTTTTCGATATTTATTTGTTACTGCACTTAGCTTTAAACTCACATCTTTCACTGAGCTTTTATGGTAGGCCACATTTTGTCTCGGGCGTTCTGGTGTATTCAAAAGCCTGTATTTTCTTTCAAAAGATGCACTGAGTGACACTAAATGCCCGTAGCCTCTTTCTCCTCAATAGCTCTGTGAATAGCTTACATCTTTTAAGCCTGTCATCCTGATTACCACGTTTTTGCCACACAACATCTGAGACAAAGCTGATCAATAGA
>WEIV01014781.1:0-23090 GCA_013390005.1 Calyptomena viridis | reverse complement strand
CCATGGCTTTCTCCTAGATACAAAACAAAAGACAGAGCTAGCCAGTGAGGACACGGCCTTGGGTAGACATTTAAGTCATGTATTTGCTCTGAGTCAAAAAAAAGAAAGACCCAGAATTAAGCACTAGTCAAAGCTGCCTAGTCTTACTCATTCCTAACAGATGTTTCTTCCACACACAAAGCAGGTCAATTGAAACTACAAACAGCACAGCTCCCAGATGAAGGTGTCAACACAAAGTTCAACTGTGCTGAAGCAACAGTGATATAGTCTCTCTTTTCAATTTACTGAATCACTGCATGTTTCCAATTTCGTAAACATTCAAATGTTCTGTTGCTTTAGTCCAGCAATGCATGTATTGCACACCACCTGCTTTTCAAAGAAAGATAAGCTGAACCACCACAGTGGGGCTCACCTAGACCATACCATTCATACCAGTAGTTTTCCAGATGTTTCTGCCTTAATGGATTGACAAAGGAGAAATCTTGCTGGTGAGGTTTATTTTTGTTTTTGGAATAAGCACACCACTTTCTCAAACACAGAATGAAATCAACAACAGCACTTTTCTCTTTGCAGCACTTTCTCATCTGCGTTGGGTATAGGGATAAAACTCTATGGTACTGTTAAACACTAAGCATAGTGTTCAAATTAAGTAGTTTGACTATTCCATGCCCTTTGGACAAAAATTTGTAGACAATCACTCTTCAGTTTAGTTTCTGGATCAGCACTACCTATTGTGAGAACGCAGTGCTTTCAGAATATTTAGGATTTAAACTTTAGTTTAGCCTGAAAAAACACTTGGGCTGTTCTTGGAACTCTCCCAGTAACTTTCAAAATGTTTAATTTCTGAAACAGTGGTATCTCTTAGACTCCTGTTGCCTGACTTCTTTGTATAGAGTTAACAGTATTCAAAGCCTGCTGCATGCTTCTTTCTTTGGGGATAACACCATCTATACTGCTTCCTAGTGTTTCCTACATGCTAATTCTTCCTTCATTTTCTACTGCCTTCCTGCTCTTCGTTCTCAACAGGTTTGATAATTACAGTAAATNATACAAATCTGGGGTAACTTGGCTCTTTCACATTTAAATAAAATTAAATTAGTCTGAATTCTTTGACTATTTAGACCCTCTGTTAGTTCCTATTAACTTCAGTGGGTGTACATCACTTCTCAGGTAATAAAAGCAAAACAGCAACAAATCCTTTTTAATGGCTACAAACAAAATATCCTCTTGTGATGCACTAAAAATAAATATGTTCCCAAATATTTTCTAAATATGTTTTTCACATTATCACACAGATAATCAAATGATAAATTGCATTTTCCTAACAGAAAAAAAAAGACAGACATATGTGTCCATACACAAAAATATATGTAAGAATGTATCAAGGTGTTTTACATCCAGAATGAAACTGTATTTCCTTAGAAACAGCTTCTGCTAAACAAGAGATGTTTACCAATCCAGATACAAGACATATCACAATTGAGGTTAACTCTTTGTTCATTTTACAGTTGTAAATGTCCTGTGTCAACTATCTAAGTTATTTGAAAGAGTTCAGTGAGTATACAAATGTGAGTTACAGGAAAAACAAGGAAGCTTGCTTGTTTCTCCAGCTGAACAAAAAGTTATATAAAAGCAGAGTTCAGAACTGTTGGCTTAACTGTTGGCCACTTCCTCTTCAAGGTGACTACAGAAAGTCTAAGTCTTTCTGAATATACCAAGTCTGCATGTAAATCTTTAATTCTGCTGACACAGGCTTAAGAAATAATGTATATATTCATCTTATGTTCAAAAGCATCTTTCCACAAAAGACTGACTGCTGTTCACGTCAATTCTAATGGCTCATCGTCCACCTATTTCCTTTGCTAACACACAGAGAACAGGAGGAGACTTATATCAGGTGAGTCTCCTCACTGACATATCTACTATCTTCAACATAAGAAATACCTATCCCTTAAAAAAACATGCTTTACACTTGACATCATTCCAACCCATACGCTGCAAAACAGCGCTGTCACACACACCTCCAGTACTTCATATGGCCAGGGTTTGCAGATACGTAGGCATAGCTAGCACAATACTGGCACATTATTTTCTTAGATCCTCAAGGCATTTCCCATTGAGAAAATAGTGTATAACATTAATATATGGAGTCTACAGGCACAGGATGTCCAAGATTGATGGTTTATGGCTACAGTCTGCCATTCAGGTTCAAACGCTGCTTTCTGAGACCACGAAGAAGTTCCATGGACGACAGGCAAAAATGATATATGTAAAACTACAACATATAGCTTTTCCTGCTTAAAAACAAATATGTACTTAAAATACAAGCATGGAGGATACATTAGCATATGCCACTATAAAACATTAAAACACCTCTTTCCTACCCTTCTCCCCCTAATTACAAAAATAATGTGTTTTTACAGCTAACAGCAAACGGATGGATATTAACAACTGTAAGCTCTGGAGAACAATCCCAGGGTTTTACAAAGTGTTCAGCAGCAAAGAAATCCAGGAGAGTTTGGAAAATACAGCAGAATAAATTCAAATTTGGTAGAAGACTGAATGTGTTCCAAAGTGCCTTTGAAACACTACAGGCAACTTGTGCTAGCTAAACTACTACTATGTAATATGCTTCAGTGCATATTTATGGATTCTGGCTTTCCAGAATTACAATAACAAAAAAATACTTTGTCCTTTTCTAATCTGTTCAAAAAAGCAAGCAATAATGTACACTTAAGTGCCTAAAAGTGGTATTTTAATGTTTAACCATAGAGAGGCTTTTTTAAACTAACACTGAAAAATACCTTAACACACAGTAAACATTTTCCACCAATGACTCCAGATTTTGAACTCTGTGATTCTACGAAAAGTAAAAAGGTATCATTAACACACAAAAAGGGTGAACCAAACACAGTATGTGTGTGTGTCACACAGTAATAATCAGAAGAAACTAATTTTCCAAGAAAGTACTTTATCTTTCAAGTTAAGGAGGAAAAAAAATTTTTCCTGATCCAAAGATGTTAATGTTTTTCTTCATGTTTCCTACGTATATACATTTTTATGTGTCTATCTAATTTTTAAACAAGTGTAAGAAAACAATCTGGCATAATTCAATGTATTAAGGCACAAACAAGTGTGAGTTAATAACACCTTTTACTTTGCACTTGCAACAAATCTGAAGAACATGCACTCACTTAAGGCTCATCTTAAACTCTACTAGTACTGTGTCAAAGGATATTCCTCAATCCTGTATTTAAAAGCCCTTGTCCACTTAGACTTTTTACATACATTTATTTATACATCCTTTTTACATACTTTACAAAGTGGGACTGAAAAGTTGGTATTTTGGGAAAAAAAAAAAAAATCAAACATGTTTGCTGATGCTTACACTAGTGATTTTTCTCCTTAAAAACAAGGGGGAAAGATGTAATGAGAAGTAAAGGTCTATTCAATATAAAAAAAAGATTACTTTAAGCAGCTTCAGGTGGATTTCATGCTACCAGACTTGCCATTTTTCATTAATATTTTTACATTTTAAAATGGTTTTATCTCTCTTCTAATGATATGAATAATCCACACAAACAAACTTAATAACTGAGCAACTGCCTTTGCTAGGGAAGCAATGAAAGTGACTTCAAAAAACCCCCAACTGTCAGGTTGTTAAAATAATGAAAGAAGTTTCCCTAAAATTTGCTTAGAAATTGAAACTTGAATCTCTACCCAAATCCAAGACACCAAGATTGGTTCACCACCACACCGCATTTTACAAGACAAGATCATCAGGTGTTAAATTCAAATGTACACAGACTTTCAGTCAAATATATCACAGAGACTGACAAAACAAAAGACAAAAAAACGTGTGCACAGTAACAATTTCTGTATTGCTTATATTGCCCGTGTATACAGGTACACTGGTAAAGTTCAAGCCAAACATTTACCTCTCATGCTTATGCCTTCACAAGCTTGTTGGAACTCTCAGTTGGCACTGATGATGAATGCAAAAATCTTTCACAGAGGCACTCAAAAGAGTTTTCCCAAACTCTTTCTGTGGGATGGTTTTTCCCCTGTTCTCCCTCAAGTCACCAAATTACCATCTGGTGTCAAACGATGCCACAACTCGACCCCAATTAGCCACCCCACCCTACACTTCACATTAGCACTGAGAGGACCTTATGAAGCACTACAAGCACTCCAGAAGTGGACCTCAGAATCTCTTTTCTAGATTATATATACTGGTCTCGTTCAGTAAATCTCACACATTTCTGAAAATCTGCAAGAAGTCTCTAGCACTACGCAAGAAAAATCAGGAAAATACAAAAACAATTTGGACCCAATTAACAAGTCAAATACAAGAATTGCCTCTGAAGCAACTATATATCATTAATCATACTTGAACACCCATAATAAGCAAGGGCAACCTATTTCATCTTCTTTGTGAATCTTGAAATTCACAAAATGCTACATAAACTAAAATCAGGCCAAAACGAGACAGAATGTTATTACTGAGTGTGCTGCATCCATGTGCACCACACCCCTCCCAGTTAAAGACTCCAACACCCTTCTCCATATCCAGAAGACAAGCTGTAGGAAATAGCATATTCATAAGGAAGCACTAAAACATATTCGGACTTCTCCTTTCAACTCCTCTTACCTCATTAAAAAGTCAGTTTACTCCCTCAGTATAAATCACTACTTCTATACACAGGATTTTCACCGTAAACATCCCGCACCCACTTGGAACATCCCCTCATCCACACAGCAGACAGAAGTGCAAACATACTTCCAGGCCTCCGAGTCCCAGGCAAAAAACGTTACTACGCGACACAGTACATCACACTGGACACGGGCAGGCATATTTTAATTCAAAAGGCTTATTTCAACATTAGTCTATTAGATAAATGTTTTTTTTTTTAGAGCTGCAGGTATGCAGGGGCAGCAACCTCTGTTTTAATTAAGGAGAAACAATACAGTAGATTGCATTTCCTGACCAGTGGGCGGATTCCGACGGTATTAAAGATCCTGTGATCATCCTGCACACTTCAGGTTACCTCTCGGCTTGCCATGTGCATCTGAACCTCTGCAGTTCCCTTTTCTTTATAGAAACGGGTGCACAAGCTGACCACAAGCCCGCTAACCCACTTTACCTCATGAAATAAAAACCACAATAAAAAAATGCAACCGGTGACTTAACAACCTTCCCCCACGGCTTACAGAACAATGCAGATATTACACCCGCCACCATCGATCTGCACAGCGACTCCCCCTGCGAGTCCCTTCTTTAAACCGCTTCGCTGCCATCGCTCTCCCGCAGACACCGACGTCTGCCCCTCGCCCCGCACCCTGTCACTCACCCTCTAACAGTCCCCTNCGGGGCGGTGGCGATGCCCGGGCTGCACCGGCGTCACCTGGGGCGTGAGCGTCAGCGACGGCCCGAGGTGAGCGGGCCGAGCCGTGCGACGGCAGCTCCACACTCACCCAGCAACAGCAGCTTCAGCTCCCGGCGAGCGTCCCTCTTGTCCCGGCGCAGCTGCCGTTCGATCTCGTCGTTGATCCGCCGGGCTTCCTTGGCTTCCTCGCTCAGGCAGCACGCCATGATGGACTCCAGAGTCATTCTTCCTAACTGGTTCAGACACAGCCCCCACCCCCCCTAAGCTCGCATGCACACTCGCACACACGCACGCCGCCGCCACTCCGGCCCCGGGGGGCACAGGCGCTCTCCGAGAACCCGGGGCCGCCGTAGGGCAAGCGCGCAGGCACAGCCGCCTCGATGCCACACAGGGGCGAGAAGCAAGACAGGGCCGCTGGCGGCGCGGATCCCTGCTCCTTGCAGCTGACAACTCCTTCTCTCCTCTAAATCATGCACCAAACAACATGGAAACATCCACCGCGGCGGCAGCAGCAGCAGCGCTACCTAGTCAAGCCACCACTCGCCCCGCTGCTCCCCCTTCTCTCGCTGCCGCCCGCAGCCTTCGCGATCCCCGAGTGTCCCTGGCGGCCGCCGCCACCTCCGACGCGACCCCCCCCCCCTCCGTGGACGTGCTAATGCCCGCTAATCCTTCCCCCGCCCCGCACACGCACTCATCTCCCCGCCGCTCCCCACCCCCGGAGCGGGAGCCTGGCTCCTGCAGGGTGGGCGAGATCGCTGCTGCCTGGCAGGAAGAGCTTCCCCGCGCCCGCCCCTTATTCTTGGCGTTGCGTCCGCTCACCCCTCCGTCGGGAGGGGGAGTGGGTGGGGGTGGGTAGAGAGGGGGACCCGCTGCCCGTGAGCTGCCGCTGCTCGGCTCGGCTCGCCCTGGCCCTACCCGTGTAGGTGAGAAAGCTTCGAGGAGGAAAGGGAAACGAGCAGACTAGCAGNCTCCCGCCGCCTGTCCCGCTCTCCTTCCGCGCCACCGAAAGCCAGGAGCGAGCGGCCGCGGCAGCCGAGCTCCCGCCCGCTGTGCTGGGCCCCACAGCGGCGGAGGGCACGGGAGGGAGGCGCGGGGTCAGGCTGGGCGGATTCTACAGCAAATGGCCGCGAGGAGCTCTGCTTGCTCCGGTTTGTCCTGCCGGGCAGCGCCTTCCCTATGGCCGTGTTTGCTTTCGCTTCCTTTGTTGTCAGTCATGGGCGCACATTTTTATTCGGTTCCCATCCTAGGAGAGATGACGGGTTGGCAAGGACCGGCGAAAAATGTGCCAGCTGAGAGGAGGGAAGAGACAGGGGAAGGAGAATGCCTTTTCCACCTTTGGCCGGAATGGAAAAGCAGAGCGGGACACATGCATCAGGCACGGGCGGGTTTAGCGCCCTTACAGCCCGCCTTGCGGGGGAAAGCACAGCCGTGTGTTCCCGACGAACGCGCTGAGACACTACGGAGCGGCACCGCTGCGGCCCGTACCGGGCTGCGGTGAGCCCCCTTCGCCCCTGCCTCAGGCCCCGTCCCCGAAAGCTGACCCCGCGTAGCCTCCTTTAGCTCCCGGGGTGATGGCACGCAATCGGGCACACTGCACTGACGCACTTTCTAGTTTTTGTGGGTTGATAAACTCCTCACAAAGTTCCCACACTTGCACTTCCTCTGGCCACCTCCATATTAAGCTACTTGTATCTAGGAATGTTACCGAATTTGCTGGGAAACTTTGCCTATATAGCGGGTAGAAGGGCACACCTCTACCCGTGTTTTGTCTTCAGGTGTGATACCCTCTTCAGCACCGGCTGACTGACATCTGTTTTGAAATTCGCATCCGCTTTCCTAAAACCTTACGTATGTACTGACAATATGAATTAAGTAAAGGGGTAAGAATTTATCTGCCATAAAGTGTAAGACTATAAGGGAATTAAAAAAAAATTAAGAAGAGAGCGTAAATCAGGAAAACAACACATTCAATAATTTTTAGAGCATAAAAAATTCGTTACATTAAAAAATGCATGACTTTCCATATTTTACTAGTATATAGAGTAAAAATGGTTAATATTACTTGGAATATTTTTTCTTTATTCCAGTCAATTAATATGTACCTTTTAGTAAAAACTGTGTAGTTCCAACTACTAATAATAGATTGTATTTCATTCAAAACATATGCTCTGTTTTAAAGCCTGTATGTATATAGATGTATCTGCTTTATGTTCTGCCCCCAGATGAATGCATTAATATTAAATGCAATAAAGGTTTTTAAAGATTGAATTACAGAGACAACAAGAAGTAACAAAAGAGGGGGGGGGAATGGTTCTTCAAGAAAATAATTCTCAACATACTAAAGTTTTCTTCTAAATGCCAGAGTCCAAAAGAGTGAAGGTGTGTATATTAAACCTCACAAGAAATACGTGATCCATGTCTTGTACACTGTGTTCAAATCACAACCACCATCTCCAGGAATCACATCTTAAAAAAATGGTAGGAACAGGTCAATGAGTTTCCAGTCTTTAGGTAAATGGAATCGCTATCTAGCCCCAAATTGAGGGCACACCGTTCTATTAAAAACTCTAGTTGTACAGTGGATGAAATCTGACTAAACTTTCTTAGTTTTTTTACATGCTCAGTGCAGAAGGCATGAACAGAGTGTGTAAATCAAATGCAGAGCTGAAATTGAATTTTGCATTTTTCATGAGAATATACACCCCAGGGATCATAAATATATGTACCGCTTCTATTGACATAATGTGATTTCAAATCTTTACTGAATAACTATCTTATATATAACTATTTTTAATGAAAGAGCCATCTAGTCCTGAATCTGGCATCAGCAGATACGCATTACACACTGTTTTACCCATCTGCTTCATGACTTGGTGGAAGTCAGAAGAACTCCATTATAGACAATTATATGATATTATTAAACCTATGAGGAAATTTCTTTCCAGACCTCAATTCCGTAATGGTTGGCGTTTGTTTTGAAAAATGAAACAACCTTTATAAATATTTTATCTGATAAAAACTATCAGTAAATGACAGACATCATTATTGCCTGTACAGGTAATTATTTTCCATAGATACTATCCATACTGTTACCTAATCCTGGACAGATACTTCCTGGTAAGCCTCTGTAGCACTAATAATCTCATATTCCTCTATCCAAGTAGTCTCCAGTGCATGGCTCATAGCAACCTGTTGCCTGTGAGATGTTTTAATGTTGCTTACTGCCACAGGAAATTAGAAGTGAGACTGATGGAGAAAAGATGGTGTTGAACACCCTGCATCTTTGCTGTCTTACAAGCAAGAATACCAAAGATTGGGAAACTGCCACTCTGTTTTGTCATCTCCATAACATTCTTTACATTAATCTATTCCAGTTTTCAATTTCTTTCTTCCATATGCCTGAAGGTATTTATTGCCACTCTCCTCTCTCTTCTGCCTGTGATAGGTTTTCTGTGATGTTTTGACAGATTCTAAATGGTATCTGATCTGATCTTTATATGACAGTAAAACAGAAGATTGTGTATAGCAATATCACAAGATTTTCATAATTAATCAGCATCCCTCTTAAGCAATGGGATATTTTGCAAGTGCTGTTTGGTTGCCATTGTGTGTTAAGATGTTTTCATAATGCTATGCACAAGTACATCTCAGTTTTGTTTGTGAATACTTGCAGTAAATTTAGAGGGCATCAGTATGTCTGAGGCAAGTAAATTATCCAGTATGCCCTCCTAATCAGGTTTTTGTTTGTTGGTTTTATTTGGGGGATTTTATAGAGTGGGGGAAGGAAAGCTCGACACAAATAAAATGTATCTGTTGTTTTGCTAATGTTAAATGAGTAACATCCAGTATTTTCAATCCTTCAGCTGATAAATTCAGTTTGTTCCAGCGTGCATTGTTTTGACAAATTGTCTTCTGAAGGTTTCTCAGTGTTACTTATTTCAAAGTAAAAGCTGTCTGCCAAGGTGTTAAGGTACAGGCTAGTGGTGCCTGTTAACGGAAGCGTTAGAACTCCCTATTTTTTCACCTGAGTTGTGTGAAATCTGAGAAACTTGTTCCCTTCTACCTATTTGCAATTCGAGGTTCTCATGGATGACCTATTTCTGAAAAAGTGCACGTATTTTTTGACACACTTTTGTTCTTCAGAGGCCTCTCTTGATATTACTTGCCAGAGGAGGGGTATTGTGTAGAGAAGCACGTGTGGCGTCCCCGCCGTGCCCACCCCGCACACCACACGGTCCATCGCCGAACAGCGCTCCCCGCTGGAGCCGCTCCGGCAGAACAGACCGGCAGGCAGATCATTGAGCTCCTTAACGGTGCGCGGTCCTCGTGTATTCCACTGGGTTTGTTGTGGTGGGATTTGTGTGTTTGTTTGTTCTCCTGAACTGGCCATTAGTTTAAGGATTTGCATTGAATTTCCTGAAGGTTCAGTTGACCCTTCAAGCATTCTCAAGGAAAATGTCCAGTAGGCAACAGTGTGGTCCAAATCACGGTTTCTGTGGCAATAAGCTACCAGATCACCTGTACTGGCCAATTATTCCTATATTGTTCTGCACAGGTCTGGTGGAACAGGTTCATAAATTTCAATCCTGAAAAAAACCCCCAAAACCCAAACCACGCTTGACACAGCCACATGACACAAATTACATTAATAGAATAGTAGAGTATGAGCTGATTGATAGTACAGAAATATGGCAGCTCTCTGAAACACAACATTTAAGTGTTCAGTATTGGCATCTGCTGTCTCTCTGATGATTTTAGTCCTATTGTTTATATACTGGTTTTACCATTAAATAGATGCCAGTTATGGATCCAGGCTATCTTTTATGTATTATTATTTGGCAGTTATATAACTTAAAATATCCCAAAAGTTTGAGCAAAGCCTGTGATTAAGTGTTCCACCCAGAATCTAGTATGTGAGATACTGGTCTTCCACCTCTGTGACCTAAATCATAAATCTGTATCTTGGCATCATAGGAATACTACTGTTTCTGTCAAGATACCTTTTATGTGTATTTATTATGTTCATCACATTCAAGCACATTTTTCTTTCATCTTCATGAATTTTTTACAAGGCACTTTTTATTCTTTATGAGTTTTTATTTTTGTGCCATTCCAAAATAAGTTATTCATACATATAATCATGCATATTTATTACCCTACAGAGACTTCGTATAATGATAAGTTCATTTGCAGTCAGTAGGACATCTCATGCCTTACTAGTTTATAAGTGTTAACAGTATCAGATGTGTGTATTATTTATCTAAGGCCTCAAACAGTCTTTCTATTCTGAGTGTCATAGCATAGTAATGCCATCATTTTCAATAGAATTATTAATATTATTAATAGATGTTTTTCGTCATCATATGCAGTAATATCAGATCCTGAGCTCCTTTAAGATGTTTAACATACACACTGTAACGGTGTGACTTCTCCAATTTGTTCAGTGACTATTTCATCATACATCCTCATAAACAATCTAATGATTAGAAAGAATAACTGGGAGGCTCTAATTCCCATCTTGGTTCTCACTATGTTCACAAGACAGGGAGACGAGTTACACAGTAGACACAGGTAGTTCTTTCAGTATTTCATTGGAAGGTCTATTTATAATTCCTTTCATCATCCAAAGAATGCATCAGCTGAAGTTATTTTCTTTCAATCCAAAGTATCTCACTAGAAAGATTGTGGATAATTACCTCATTGGCTATAATTTTATAATGGAAGATTAATCCAAAATCAAAGCATGCTTCAATACTTTTCACAACCTTACACCAAAGTTTAGTATATAAAGTGAAAATTTATTTTTCCAGTTAATATAAACAGAAGTTAAATACCCACTTTTATGAACAGTACTTACAAAAATTGCCTTTTCAATATGCAATTCAAACACAAATTCACTGCAAGAATTCTGTACTTTGTAAATGCTTTATATCTTATATTAATAGGAGCATCGATATGCTTTTTACATTACTTCCAAGTCTCTTAATGAAAAACAAAAGGAAATGTTTCATTGATAAATGTCATAAGGACAAAAGTTGTGACCTAGTCAAGTGCATTTTTAGATGAGCAATTATATTATTTTTATTGATATATATAATTTTATAAAATGATAACAGAAGTCCATCAGGAGACAGTTTCCAGTGTTTATTGCTTTAAAGTGAATGCGGAGAAGGATCTTCAGACAACAGGTGATCAATGTTTTTCTTTAAGTGGAAGTACAGTAATAGGGGAGGTATTTTTTTCTTTATATGAAAATATATTGAAAAAGCTTGTGGTACTAAGAAAAAATAGTCCTCTTTAAGTCTGGTGTAAAGCCATCACATATACTTGACAAAAGTAGTATTTAAAATAATAGAGAAAACTGAATTAGAAGATTGCAAAATAATTGGCTTCCATTGCTACTTCAGCAGGAATTGAGGCACTCAAATATATTTTGAAGTAAAAATGTGTTTTGTATCAAACACCTCAGTTTATAACTATAGTTACAGTTTAATTTATGTAAGTTTAGTTATAACTGTAACCTCAGTATACAACAGAACAGCCAGATAGTATGATTCCTGTGCAAGTATGGGATGATTTCTGAACTCGAAGATAGGCAGAAATGGAAAAAATTCTCATGCCTAAGATGCACAGCTAATAGTAGCAGTACAGTGATTGCTGAAATTACTGAAATTAATTAGTGAAATTCCCCTGCAGTTAATGTTGAACTTAGATAGTGCTCTGCACTAGAGTCTTAAGGAAGATTGGTGAATCTATAATAATATTTGAGGGAATTATGGAAATTCCTCAGTAGGGAAAATGATAACATGACTGGTTTCATTTGTTCTAAGAGACAGAGAAAGGAAATTCAACATTTACAAAATGGTGCTTTGGACATACATAGAGAGTTGTACAGAGTGCTAAGATGATTTACTTACAAATATGGATAAAAATCAATATATCGCATGGATATAATAGTGAAGCAGGTTTGTCAGGGTACTGTACTTCTATTAGAGTGCTTGCTAATCTGGTTGTATTTTCAAATGTGGGTTTGCATTGCCTTACATAGAATCTAAAAAAAATAACTCTGAAATTTCTTTTTTGTTTTCATAGTTATATTATGGTGGTTTAAAGAGATTGAAAGAAGTTAATTTTTTACTTCAAAATAATGAATGTTTAATGCTTCTACAACTTTGAAGAGATTGGGAAATTTTCAGAAGAATCAGTGGATAAATTTTACCTTGGATACTGAGAACAATTGTAGCTGTATTTTGAATTATGTTGCATATTCAAACTTCTTGTATTTATAAGGGAAAACTTCTGCCATTAATACCAAGAAACTAGTCATTATTTTCTAAGATTTACCAGGAAAAAAAGCATTGAGCTCCCTCTACCGTATGTTGCACTGCATACAGAAATATAGAAAACCCGGATTTAAAAATGGAAAACCTGAATTTTGTTCTGATGGGTAAAATGTCAGTCAGGTGAAAGAAAAATTATTTTAATAAAGTAATAATTTAATTAATAAATTTAATAATTAAATTTATTAAATAACTTGATTTACTGAAGGGGTTCCATTTTCAGGTTCTGGTAATGTGCTATCAACAGTGGAACCAGAGTGTTTAAGTCATTTTCCAAGTTTTTAGTACTCTTAGGTTTTTTGGCATTTATAGCATAATGTTCATTAACATGTATACTTTGACATGTAACAGTTTTCCAAGTTCTCTGTGCAGTGATATGATTTATTGCTTTTGCGTGCATACAGATAATCTTGTTCCATTTACATGAAATTGGTGGATCATAGAAATTGTTAAATATTGCTGCATTCATACAGGAGGTGAATTTAATTTTCTTACCCAGATAGCTTTTGAAAAGCTATTATTTTTTCAGACAGCTGATTTTGGAATTCCCACATGATGCAATTTCTAATAATTAGTATTTGCATATCTACTTTTTGACTTCTTTTACATTATTATGGTGGCAAATAACAAAAAGTAAGAATTAAAAGTCTGGTCCATATACTCATTCACATTACAAATACTTTTCACTGAGTTCAGTTGTTTAATCTCATAATGGCCAGATTTGTTTATAACATAATTTTTGAGTTCAAGATCATCATTAGTGTTCATGATCAAAGCATTTTTGTCTGTTTATTAGTTTGTTGTTTGTTAAATAAGACTTTTTTTTTTCTTATTAAAAAAGTCTATCTTTGGACATAGACTGAGCTTAATATGTAGTTCTGTGCTTTCATTATTTTAACAGCTGCAGAATAGTAATGTCCTGGTGATCTCAGTGTTACACACATTCTCATAAAGAGTCTCTGCTAGACTCTTCATAGTGACCTTAAGGTGGTAGTGCTGTATTTAAAAAAAAAAGGTCAAACTCTTTAGCATGCCCTATATATATTGGTACTTACGCTTAAGTTTCTATGTGGAGTTCAAAATTCCTCTAATGAAATATTTTTTACCATTCTGATTTCCAAAATGTAGTTCAGCAAACCCCTGGTTTTTTTTGCTTCAATACCATCATAACACCAAATACCATCTGACAGGAAAGAGTATGAGGTAAGAGTGAGCTGGTCAGGGGTCTTTCTAGATTTCAGTAAGAAAGGCCCAACAACAAATGGCTTATTAAGATAACTGCTTCAAAAAGACAGCATAAGAAGGGGAGTATAGGTAACAATTTCTTACATCTTCTCAGGTGCTGGGCACCCCATGTTCAAGCAGCATTGGTCAAAGCACCAATTTTTTATGCTTTTTTTGGATTTTCTCATGCCACACAGAAAAAATCCTGTCTATGGGGAGAAACTCACCCTTTCAGTCCTTTGAGGTTATGTATAACTTCCTTAGAAGAAAACAATTATGTTTAAGGGCAAGGCAACAGAGGAGGTGTCATGGCAGTGCTGAACAGGAGCTGCCTGTAGGCTCCTCCAGCACCAAAGATGTGCTTGAGTCCATCTCTGGGATGAGGGAGGTGTGTGGCATGGAGTAGCACAGCCTGAAGGCCACGCTGGCCATGCAGCAGCTGCCCATGTTAGTTGCAGTGTACAGTGGTCCCCCAGTTAGCATAAATACATTCCACCCCTTGACCCACATACAGTTTACCTGTCCCAAATATATAATTTACAGATTATATTAATAACATATGGGCTTCTCAAGTGTAAGTTCCAATAGAGCAAACATGGTCTGTTCAGGATCACCAACTCAAGTTTTATGCCTCCCACAAGGCTCCCAATGCAGCATTTTCTTGCACTCTCTTCAAAGTGATCACATTGCTCCTTTAGGCATTTGTGATAGATCGTGTTAAAATGAACCAGCTAAACCAAAATGGTTGATTTTTGATCCCACTTAGTGGTCTCATTAGAGAAATAGTGCTCCAAGATTCATTCTTTTTTAAGCTCATATCATCCACAATTTTTCTGTCCCATACATTGTCCAGAGAAGGTCAATGAAGTTGGTGAAGCATTTAGAGGGTAAGTCATATGAGGAGCAGCTGAGGGATCTGGGGTTGTTTAGCCTGAAGAAAACAAGACTCAGGGGGCACCTTATCACTTCCTGCCTGAAAAGAGGTTTTAGCAAGGTGGGAGTCAGCCTTTTCTCACTGGCAGCTAGGGACAGGAGAAGAGGACAGTCTCAAGCTGCATCAGCAGAGGAATTAAGAAGTAGAAGGAATTTGTTCACAGAAAAGGTTGTTAAGCATTGGATCAACCATCCTGGAAATGTTTAAGACATGACTGGACATGGCACTTAATCTCATGGTCCAGTGGACAAGGTGGTGTCCAGAAAAATGTTGGACTCAATAATTTCACAGGTCTTTTCCAACTAATTCATTCTGTGATTTTGTGATCATGTATAGTACAATTTAACTGCAGTTTTAATTCTATTTTCCTGCTGTTTAAGTACTCAATTAATCTTCATTTACCTTTATGATTACTATTCCTCTCTCTTTTCCTTTATGAATGGGAAAAAAACAGCTCCACAGTTTCCACAAAGTATCAAGGCTTGCAGTGGATTCAATACTTGAAACAGCTGACCATGCTGAGAAAAGCCAGTACTGTTTGTTACTAGAATTCTATGTTATAAAAATGTAGATCCTATTTACTACTATTTTTATTACATTCCTTTTTTTGTCTCCATTATCCCATTTGACCACTTTGTGCATGTTGCGTATTTTCACACATTAGTACCAGATCTGCTTTGCAACATGTGAATAGACAGCAGTGAACTGTTTAGGAGTGCATTTCTTTTTTTCTGTGATGGTATTTAAGCACAGAATAACTAATTTACCAGTTACAAGCATTGCTATTAGTGAAAGGTCACCATTAGTTAGCAGCTCCCTTGCTACTAAGTAAATATGACTGGTTTGATTCAGGACATTGTTTCCTCAGTCAGTATTTGGGATCTGTTTTGCTTCTGGCTGTCTGCTTTTGGGTTCCCTTTTAGCACCTATCATCCTCACAACCTCTAACAACCTCTCTCCTTTGAAGAGGCATACCCAGTAGACACATCCTGTGTAATACTCTCCAAGGTGACTATTTTGTAGGAGCATTTCTAGAAACTTAATCTGAGCTTGTTATTGAAGAATTACAGTAAAGATCATAGAAATTAATTTTCCTTTATCCATAGGCTTCTGTGGCCACATGCCACCAGATTCAAGTGTGCTGAATTACTTTCTGATTAAAACCTCACAGAGATTCATAGAGGTTTTGGTTCATGAGAGATGATTTGAAATCAAGGTTTACCTTTGCAGTAAAAACATAGTTTTATTTATAGTCTGTTATCTGTATTAGTATGAACAATTTAGTATTTCGAACTTTAAATGGTGTTAATAATATGTTCTGTACTCAAAAAAATGCAGCCTTTAACTGATAAACTACATTAATGCAGGTCATAAAGTGAATGCGTTTTTTCTTCCACTAAGAGCAAAATCTAGTCAATATCTGTTTGGCAATCCTCACTATCTAATCCTTAAGTAGCAATAAACAATGAATAGCAGTACAAAGCTGGTTTTAAATATTAAATGTAAATACATTCGATGAATGTTTTTTAAATTTTATTTTATTGCATATGATATAGCAACAGGCTGCTATTCTTAATCTCACTCAATTTTTTGTGTATCTTCATAAAAATAAGAAATATCAGCTTTGGTGTGATAATTGCAAAGCACTTGGCTATAGACTCCACTTGACACAAACAGATTTACATACATGAATAGAAGTGAAATGATCTTTTTAAGTGTTTTGGTACATAAGTACAGGCTGCAAAGCAAAAAGTCAACAGAAAAGGCCTTGTCTTCCCAGCAGTTTATCTTATGTCTAGATGTTGGAGAATTGAAATACCTGACTGCTGGTCTTAAAGCTAGCTCTACTGTGAAAAAAAAAAGTGGAGTCTACATCCAGAAAATGCCAGTGGAATAGTTGAAAAAGCAGACACTCAAGCTTCATCTGAAAATACCTTTTTTGGAATAAGGATAATTCTAAAGAACCATGGTCAGTAAATTTAGATATATAAAATACTGGATAATTACAGATGGATTGGCAATCTAGATTATTTACTACATAGAAAGAGAAAAATATTATTGCATAAACCTACTGTACATATCTTAAATGTTATTTGCATGCAAAAATTGTCACTTGGCAACCCCCTGTCTCTGGTGAGTGGTAAGCGGTTTCCCAGCCTTTGCAGGTAACCTTCAGAGGCATCCCTGCTCAGAGATGGCCACTGCACAGCCAGCTCCTGTGGAGGGAGAACTCAAGAGGCCCTGATGGTTGCACAAATTTATAGTATAAAATGGCTGAGTCATAGTCATATTTTCTGCTATGTTCATGCAGTTTTGGCTGTTTATTGGCCCAGTCTCCAGACAATTTTTTGAGCGTGTTTGGTGCAGAGTTTTCACTGATAGCCTTACACAATGACATTAACTTTGGTTAGGCCTACTTGCTGAGACTCTGCCTGGACCAAAGTTCGATTAGCTCAAACAGGAGTGCATTTGTCACATAATGTAAATTTGGATTATTTCACAGGATCACAACTCCCTGGATCACAGTGTAGTCTCCTGTTGCTGTTAGGGATTCAGTGTAACCTCCTTCATAAATACACGGAGCTCCAATTCACAAGAAATTATTTTTGCTTCTACTGCTGGAAGCAGATTCCAGTATCTGACTACTTGAATGGTCAGGGGATTCTTTTGCTGTTCCACCTTAAATGTTCATGGGCTGTTTATTCACCACACAGGGGACACAGGAATTCATCAGGACTTTCTGCTCCACATTCCTGTCCAGTACCTTCTCTTGAATACATTTCTAAGGTACTTTATCGTAACTTTTAAATTGTATGTTCTTTGATACTTATATCAAGAGAATTAGCTGTTCAATATTAGCCAGATATTGTCTAAATACCCCAGTTCAGTTGTTGTCCTTCCTTAGAAAATTTCTCAGTCTCCCTTCTACCCCTGGGATGGAGGTGGTGGGAGAAAATCTAGATAGTGAAGGAGGGGTTACTCAGATATCTGAAGATGAAATAATACTATCTTTACAAGGTTCGGTGAACGAACTGTATCTTCAGTTAAATGAGGAAAAGAAAAAAAGGCTGCAAGCAGAGGCATTGCTTGCTGCCAAGCTCGAAAAGAGGCTGCAAGTGGAGGCATGGCTTGCTGCCAGAGCATGGTCATGTCCAAAGCTTCAGGTGGAGCTTTGGAATGTGCACAAGAGAGAGAATCGTATGGGGAGATTTACAGGATATAGAGATCATAACATTTTCTGAAACAAGGTCTTGTGACCCAAACTTACTGTGTTCAGTGGAGGTGCTGAGAAAAAATAAGCCAGTCTGTTGTTCTGATAAAGAGCAAATTGTAAGGTATGCATTAATATCAGATGACAAAGAAGTGGCATGTCAACCCTTAACTAAAACTGAAACCACAAATGTTTGTGAGGACCAGCAAACTGCTACTAAAGCCTTGTATGGCTCCTGAGATATCAAAGTCTGGCCATAAATCAGGAGAGATTGAAATCCAGTCAATATTGGTGCACTGGTATGCCAAGAAGCTGGATCCATTTCCCAGACAGCAAAAAGTTAAAACCACTGGAGTAAACGGAGCAAGTGTTGTCTACCAAACTGATAAGGCTAACTCATGGCTGCCAGGTGAGAAGCAGAAGCCTGCTAAAAACCGTAAAAGAAAGCCAGCCCAAGTGGCAGGACTTGTCAAATTTTTACAAGTGGTGTCACTCCTCCCAAAGATGAAATTATCAGAGGAGACTCCCCTGAAAAGACAGCAAGCAACAATAATAGTGCAGTAAGCACTCAATGAAATAGAAACTAAAACTTCAAATGAAAGATACCAAGTTCATGCAGTTAAACAACTTGATTCACTAAGGAGTAACTTGTTGGGTAAGTTTGTGTTGTTTTCTTTTTCAGGAATGCCAGCATCCCCCCACCACTGAAAATCAAAGGAACCAGTTTGGACTGGGGGAATTGCAGCAGATTTACAGGAAAAGGCTCACAGAAATCAGCCAACACATGCTAACCACTTTTCCCTTAGGATCTGTCACCTTTGTGAATATCAGTTTTTCAAACTCAAGTTACTGCTTTAGTATCATTATACCAGCCTTCCTTTTGATAATCGGTCTGTATTAGGCCAAATTTTCACTTAACTTTTATAAGAATCTGCCAACAGATGAGATGAAGCTGTGTGGAAACAATGAAACTTTTAATTGCCATCATAATTTCTTGTATTATCAGTTTATGAATTCTTATGATTTATTTATGTTTTCATCAAGAGTGATTTGTTGGGGGATAAGAGAAACTATTTTATGTATTGTTAGTTCAATTTTTCTAAACTCATTTTGTCTTTTTACAAAAAAAAAATTCTGAGGAAAAAGCTCTTGTTTTATGGATATGTAATTTTGTCTCAACCAACTGAGAATTAAAAAAAATCAACCAAATTTATCTTGGGAGTTGGTACAATGCTTATGCATATTTGAAATCATACAAATATGTATTAACCTTCCCAGTTCTTCCTCAGAAGGCTTTAGATTTATTATGGTGATTTGGCTAAATTTTCTAGAGATATTGATAAGTGAATTAAATGATCTTAACAAAACAAAAGAAAATTTTACATGAAAAACCGTCAAGTCCCTCTTCCTAAACCAGAAGAAGCTGCAGCTATGGACTGTAAATAGGACATGGATAAAATACAGGCAAACCTTTAACAGCTCTCAAAACATGCAACTATTTTGAAAATACTTGCATTCTCACTTTAACATGTTTGATGCACTATTACGTTTCCTACCATGTGTCCTAAGAGGTTTTTTATTCTTACATCGCTTCTTTTATTTATGCTAATCTATATGGTAACTATAGTACATACTGCACCACACACACTTCTCAGTTGTGGATGCAACTTACAGTAGCAGTAATTGTAAAAGCATATGATGAAGGTAATTTACCCAGAGGAAAAAAAAACAAAACAAAACAAAAATCAAATGAAAAAAGCAACCTGGGATAATGCAACTAAATTTCAAAGTGAATTAATTTTACTTATAACCCCACTAACAGTATTTCCACAGTTTTGCATTGTGTATGCTTTTGTATGAAAACCTTTTGCATGGTAACTTTTTGTATTTTGTAAATTTCATACGCTAAAAATTACACTTGGATTTGCAAGAGAAGCAACTATACTGCATCACTTAGATTAACATGGGGATCTTCCTAACTCAGTATGCTAATCTAACAGTGCAGGATAGTGCTTCCATCCCTTTGTCCAAATCATGTTTTTCATTATTCATCAGCAGGAAAAACATGGTGGAAACTTCTGAACAAAGCCAAGAACGAATCAGTATTATACAGTGGGGTGGAAGATAACTTTGGGGTTCCCTTGGTAGTTGGACCAGGTATGTATTCAGAGAACTTTACTTTCAAGTCCAACAAGTGCCAAAAATGGTGTTACAAAATTGCTTAGCATTGGATAATGTTAACAAAATGTAGGTGGAAAGTTAAATCTCACTGAATGTTGTAGTGTCATTCACAATGCAACAACACTGGTGTTGGTGCCCCTGTTGGGTGCAGCCCCGGCTGCTGCTGCCTGCACTTGCTGTCCCTCTCATGGTGCAGGGCAGGCCATTCTGTTCCGTT
This sequence comes from Calyptomena viridis, assembly GCA_013390005.1. NCBI lineage: Eukaryota > Metazoa > Chordata > Aves > Passeriformes > Eurylaimidae > Calyptomena > Calyptomena viridis. The sequence continues at coordinate 2,596 of WEIV01014781.1, read as the reverse complement.
CGCCATGGTGCACAGCGCAGTGCTTGCATGCAGTAGCTTGCTCGCCACCCCCCTTGTAGCACTTGTGAGTGCCGTAGCCATGGTGCGGGTCCTGCAGCTGCAGTCCCCCAGGCCACTGCCACTGTGTTGGAGTGGTGTGGGGTGCCAGGTTGAGGGAGGGCAGTTGCCATGTTTGGACCAGAGCACATGGCAAAAGACAAAGAAACTTCCTGCGGTTCAGGGCCGGAAGTAGGTGGGGGAGAAGATAGACCAATGGGACACAAGGCTCCACCCTTCTGGGGTGGGAATAGCATGAGAAAAAGGACATACACGCATGCATGAAACGCGAGAAATTCTGGGCCAGGACAAAGGGTATAAAAACCAGTGAAGCCCAGACACCATTGCTCTTTTCGGCTGCGCTGAGCTGCTGCACTGACTTGCTGCTCTTCAGGACCTTGACGACACCATCTTTGACCACGTACTGGCTAGACCGGGACCTAAGAGACTGTTCCCCAAACACCGTGGAACTCAAATGTCAACTTGAATCCCTTCCTCATTGCAAATTCCTGGTTTGGGCTAGAAAAACCTACCCTGCCTTTCCCTCTCTCTCTCCCTCTCTCTCTCTTTGCAGCACGGGCTCTGGGGCCCCTTTCCCCATCCCTATCAGGGTCACGGGTGCTCCAAAACCCAGTCCTACTCTTATGGGTCCCCAAAATCCCAGGGGTGGGAGCTAGCCCCTCTTCCCATCTCCACCAGGCTTCTTGGGGCCCCCAAGCCCAGTCCTGCCCCCGTGGATCCCCAGATTCTGGGGAGGGAAGACAATTCCAGTTTGCTCTCCTGAGGCTTATCCAGCCTCGTTCTCTATCTCTAATTCTATCTCTCTGTTTCCTGGGAGAATTTCCCCCAGGAAGTCCCTGTGGAAGCCCCTGTTTTCACCAACCCCTTCTTCCCTCCAACATCCCCTCTAGCCACCAGGAGTCACCACAGCTCTGAAACCCCTCCCATACCCTTCACACCTGCTTGCAGGCAGGCTTTGCTTCAAGCCAAAAAGCCTGTTGTTTCATCAAGAAGGACTATTTTTTGTGTGCTGGCTACTTGTGTTTTCTTACGTCAGATACTCAGTTTAATATTCTGGGTTTTATATTGTTTTGATAAAGGTGTTGTTTGATACATAACATATATTTTTATTTTCTGTTTTAATAGAAGTTTTTTTTCTATCTTTATACCAAAACAAGTCTCGACAAAGTTAATATCGAATTTATTTTAATTCAAATTCACTGTCCCCTTTAAACAGTGACACTGGCTGAGGTGCATACTCTACTTCCTGGCACTCAAAGGGTGGGAGCAATGGCTGTGGCCGTGCGTGTTTTAAGTTTACCCCTGCTTCATGTACAATCCTGTAAAGTTCTGTTATCCCCCAGTTTATTTTGCAAAATGGACTGTTCGGTCACCCCTTTCCTCCCCATTCAGTGGTTTTCCCCGAAAGTTGTATCCTACCCTTGAAATGTATCCCTTGTCCCAGCTCCTCCTACCTTATCCCTTATATGTGTCGCAACCCCTCCTCCCTTCTAGAATGTTCCCTGTCAATCCTGGCTACTCAGTGAGCCATTGGCTTGCCTAGCAGGCCCCTGGTCCCAAGTCCTGTCAATCCTCCCCTAATCCCTCCTACCCTTCACCCTTATTGGATCCTTCTCACTCTCCTCCCCTGGTTCAGCCCCACTATTTAAGTCTGTGCCCTGAGCCAGTCAGGGCTCTTTCCCAGTTGCTCCCCTAAGGTCTGGAAGCCCTGCAGGCGTGTTGCTTGTAAGGTGCTAATAAACCTTATTTCTCCCAACTGGAAAGAGTCTCCTGCTACTTCTTGCCCACCAATAGCTGACCTTTGAGGGGTTGTCTGGGTCAGTTAGAGCCCAGTCAGTCCTTAGGTGCCTCCTGGCAAGCCCTCTCTCAGTGGAGAGGCTTTGTGCCTAAAGGTGCCCCATTCCTACCGTGTGCCCTCCAGCTGGTGGCCAAAGCTAGCCAGGGCTGAAGCAGGAGTTTGGGTTGGTCGCCAACCGGAGGAACTGCGGCAAATGGCTAATGAGGATTGGATTGATGATTGTTATTGGTTTTTCATTCTTGCTGATTGAGACAGCTATTGTATACTGTATGATTGTTTGCATTATTATTTGTGTCGCTTTTGTCTTTTCTCCTCTATCTGCTATGTAGATATTACCCCTGTGGAACAACTGGTGAACTAAGGTACCCCGGCAAGAATGGTTCTTGAAATGTTTAAGCCAGGGGGTGGTGTGATAGACTGGAGTGGTGTTAATGTCTTAAACATTGTCAGATCATAGAGAGACTTTTTTCCAAGCTGCAAGGAAGCAACTGCATGTCTGTGAAGCGCCCCCCTTCCCCAATATGCTTCCTGACGGGAATTTGGACTGTGAAGGGCAAACTTGAGACAAGACTATTGTCTAATCACCTCAGGTCTGAGGAGAAGTAAACAAGGCTCATCAGGTGGTGGAAGAGAAGGATTTTTGGGTGTGTGATGGCAAAATCTCTCCACACCAAACCCCCCAGCGTTGTGTTGCGGGGTTCAAGAGGCATAAGGTGTGACAAGAAGGCTGAATTTCATGAA
>WEIV01014780.1:34267-61039 GCA_013390005.1 Calyptomena viridis | reverse complement strand
ATATCTCCGGGTTTTTGCCAACTTCTCAGGTTCAGCAAATGACTCATTTAACAAGTCATCAGACTTAGACATGAGCACTTTAGAACTTAAGACTAACCTCTAAAACTCAAAGCCTACCTTCTGGTTAGGTTTATTATACTGGCATATTTGCTCACTCTTCTACTCAGCTTGAAACTGCAGAGTTTCAAGCTGTAGTGTGAGAGTGATCTTAGTTTAGGCAAGTGCAAAAGATTAAGGACACTGATTAAGGAAAGCGTTCAAGAGGTAAGCGTTTTTTACCCTTCTTTTTTTCCTTCTTTGAAGATTGTGCTTTTGCTGGAGCCTGTTGCTCAGGCTGGCTGTTGGTGGTAGAAGTAGTTTCAGCTTCAGTAGACATGATGAGATGGTGGTCAGTTATGTTTGCTGTAATTTTTAAAAACAAAAATAACAATTAGTAGGCAGACATGATATTTTACCTTGAAGAATAAATATTCTTATTAGACCTATTAGTCTAGTTTAGTTTGCCTGCTAATGCCTGAATGCATTAGTAGTGATCATATAGCGAGTCTTGACTCAGCATCAGGCTACAGAGAACATGAAGTTATGGCCACTAGAAGATGAACCCTCACCTCAGTAATACCTAATCAGTAGATCACATTTACCTACATCAAGAAGCTGTACTTGCATCAACCTGTTTATAATCTGTCAACCTTTAGGTTTTTTACCCTTTAAAGCTACTTACAGAACCACAGATATTCTGCTCTATTCTCCTTCAGCACTGCCAGCTGCATCTCTGAAGTAGGATGAGAGAGAATGCAAAACATTTGCTAGGATCTGTTCCAAACACCCAGAAAGATGACAGCAAAATACCCAAAAGAAACTAGTAGATATTATTCATGTTTCTATAACTAGCAGAAGTCTGAGGTTATACCACCCAACAGGCAAACCCAAATAATTTCCTTAGGCTGCAGACAGACTGTTTCAGGGAAAACACAACAAAACCCCCAAACCAAATCTCCCCACACTTGTTTTAGTCGTAATGGAAGTAACCTTCAGATTTTCAAAAAATCATGCAAGCTGACAAGAACCTCTGGACTTCTAGGACTTACTGTATGCCATGCAACCCTTTTGCCTCCAAGATACAAACTTAGAAAATAATCTGTAGTCAACATGTTTTGTTACTACAGGGCTGAAGTATTGATTCACATTTACCAATTAAGTGACTTTATAGAGTTATGGATATCATCTATATTCAGCCATAAAGAACTAGACATTCACATCTGTTACAGAAACCATTCTATCCATCTTTTGTCTGGGATATTGCAATGGCTTCAGCTAGTGCCTTGAATTTTAGGGTAACAAATGAAGTCAAGAAATTGTTTAGGTGACTGAGTAGTTGGGCTACCCTCTAATTCCCTCTAAATCCAGGCAAGGGGCTATAGATCAAGCCACCCCTTTTATCCAGCATTTGAGATACATTGTGAATGCAGATACAAATTCTAGAAGATTGTATATCCTCTTGCATTAGAAGTTTGTTATTCTCACCAGCCTATTCCTCATTCCCCTTAGTTACAGCTGATACTTTATCCACTACTTGAAAATCACTTTCAGGGTTTTCCCCTTGCTCCTGCCCTCCCCTCTTCTCCCAATTCACTACAAAGTCAATAGCTACAGACTGACTCACCCAGCTTGTCACTAACAGAGTAATGGATATCCATGCTTAACTGATTCTCAGCCTACGAAGAACACAAAATCCTAGGTCTTAAAGAGAGAACTCCACCCTGAACACCTCCATTTCCATTTAACCAGGAGGGAGGCCTGTAGGGAACTAACTGTTAAGATAAGCAAAATTAGACCTAGCTGCTTACCAGATAGCTTTTGAATTGCATTTAGCATTGCTCAAATAAATCAACAAACATAAAAGCACTCATATAGGAAAGTCTGTCCACTTTACCCATTCTCCTCTGTAAGCAACTTATCTGGCCATGGTTAGGGAACATTTGATGCCAGGAACAAAGGTGTTGCTGTGAAAGTTTCAAGTGGTTTTGAGTAGAAAGAGATGTCACAGGAAGAGTTTATACAGCAAGCCCTGGTTATTTAAGAAATGTTATCACTGAAAGAGTGGCTTATGTGCCCATTCTGACAAGGGATCGAGGGGAAAACTATTAAGCCAACAGAGATTTTGCAGGATTTTTGCACTTGCAACAGTGCTAAAACAGATTGTGCCTATTGAAAACCACATTTTAGTCAGATAAAATGAAGCCTACTCTAAAACGAGAATAGCTTGGGAGGAGATAGCCTTTAGATGTAAGTATAAGGAGTTTCTCCCTAAACTTATCAAGTCCTTCAGAAAGAGAGATGAAGGATGGGCAGTTAAGGTTGGATCACTAGTTAACCAACTACCCACCCCCATCTGGAAGATCACTGTTTAGAGAATAGAAGGAAAAAGCCCAGAAGAGACAGAGAGAGGACTTGCTCTCAAGAAGCTGTCCTAGCTCTAGGACATTCTGTCCAGCTGCATGATGGAAAGAAGAAATAACAACCTAAGTCCTGATCGTCAGTGATCCTGCTCCCTCCTTTAATTACGAGGGACACCCAGCTCTGGAGTTATACAACAGTAGCTCATGTTGAAGTGAAGAGGCAATAGCAAGTAAATAATTTAGGAAGGAGCAATGTGCACAAGCAAGACCTCACTGTGGCAACTGTGACATGGTAGCTATATGGCAGCTGTCATCTTTTAACTGTAGGCATCTGTCTTGGAGTGACTTTATAATGTATCTCACATTTTATGCCAGAAAATGAATTTTATGCCTCTAAAACTGAACTAGAGAGGGAAGAGAAAAACCCCGCTAGAAAAAAAAGTTTTTCAAAACAGTCCTGTGTTTTGAAGGTCAGAGATTTCATGGCTCCTGTTGTTTTTCTTGAGTTGCCGGCGTTGAGTGTTTTTTTCCTTCGGCCTGGGAGTTTTTTTTTTCCCTGGGCTTTGGAGATATTTTTTTCCTCTTGGGAAGGAAATAGAGCATTGGACTTTCTGGTTTTTTTTCCAGGATTTTTTTTTTTTTCCCCTTTTTCCTTTGTTTTTTTGTTGATATTTTTTTCTTCTCTGCTGGACTCTGCTCAAACACTGGGATGAAAAGGCCTTACTGGACACTTGCACTGGCCTGGACCCCTGGGGGCCCCCCCCTCCCCGACTCCGATACAAGCAGGAGAGAGGGACAGAGGGACTTTTATAACGTGATCCCTGGATATATTTCAGGTCATTTTTTTTTCTCTTTTCCGGTGGCGAGATTTTCATTGGCTTAGTTGTTCTTGTATAGTATATTTGTCAATAAATAANTTTATCATTGGCTTAGTCATTCTTGTATAGTATATTTGTCAATAAATAATTTTTTTTTTCCTTCACTTCCCTTTGAGAAATTTTCTTCCCTTTTTCTTTTGATTTGGTGGGGGAGGGTGAAATTGAAATTCGTATCAAACTTATACAGCATCTTTAGTCATCATTGCCATCTGCCTCCATCCTAGGAAAGCCAGACCACTAATTTGCATAGAAACAGACAGGAAAATATCTTAAGATGGAGGAAGATGGGCAAGGTTACGCACAAGTCTGGCTGAACCCTTGCAAATACTTCTCTTACTATTGTCTTGCTCATTCTCAGTGTTAGCAAATCAGTTTTAGGTTAGTGAAGGCCTTCTGGCCAGTACAGAACATACTCTCATACTTCAGATCTGGCACAGCTCATCAGCCCTAGTGAGGGTTCACTGTGCATTATACCTTTGCACAACTTGATGACTTTAAGAATCATCTCAAGAGCAAGAGATTAGTGAAACTAAGAATGCAAGGATAGACAAAGGCGACTTTAATACCTGTTCGTATTTTAAATAACTACTTCTTGACACATGAGTTAAGCCACAAGACTAACACAAAATTGCCTCAGGCTTTACCTTAAAGTTTCACTGGAGTTGGGGGTGGGCAACATTATGCAGCTTGAGCTAGCATATCAGCATATTAGTCTGCTCACCATAAAAGAGTCTCAGCCACAGCTAAATATGGATTCTGTGCTTCAGACTCAAACTATAGCTGTGCAAGGTCTTCATCACACTTAAGCTTGTCTTAATGGAAAGTGCTGGTGTGCTCTACATTCAAATAACTAAAATGAAGTTAAAATCTTCTGTTTGTAGTTCTTGCCTCTACCTGGAGATTTCTTTTCAAAGTAGTCAGTCTCTTAGTATTTCCTCACTCCAGAGGTGCAGGTGTAAAGCAACAAGACTAGAATTGTTTGTTTATACTTCAATTTTGAGTTCCTCTCAAAAGAGCCAGCCAGTAAATATAGCAGGGTTAGAGGTGCATGTACTTTTATGCAAGAATGCAAGGACCATCATGCCTTCAGATTCAGACATATTGGAATAGTAAAGAACAAGATCATTCCCACAGCAACTATGTCAGCACTGTTAAATTAAAGCAGTCTGAATCTTCTCCATGTAGATGAGTCCACTGCTGTCATCACACCTTAATTACTCACTATGCAACTGTATGGCCCACCCTTACTATGTTAAATGCAAAAAAGTCTAAAGACTATGGATTTACAGATGCTGCCACCCTGGAAGAAATGCCCCAAACTCTTGGTTGTATCAGTAGATACATACAATACACATTTTGCTCAGCCACTTTTCAATTTACTCCAGAAAGGCCTTGTTAAGAGACCATTTGTAGTATCTTCCTCCTTTCCTATAGGGACTATGCTGTGAAGAGCAAGTACTGATACTCCTTAGGGAAAGACCATGTCAGGCCCTCAACATGCAGCCCCTGAGTATGACTTGTTACCTACTGTCTCAAGTCAGGATACTCTCCATTCAAGCATTATACTTCATTACCACACATCTACCCCAGGAAAGTCAGTCTCAGGACTTTTGACATACTGTGCTCTTGGTGTCTTCTCTGAACCCTCTACAAGGAGAGCTGTCAGTAATGACAAGTCATCCTTGAAATACCTGTTTCTTAGCAAGAACATGCCAGACAATTTTGTTGAGCAACATTTAGTTTCTCTTAGAGATGCTTTTGCAGATATCTTCTATTTGAGCAAGGTGGCAACACAGTAGATACCCTTAATGATTATGTTTTTGTCCTGTGCACAGGAAAAGTGAGAATCTTCATTATGACTGTAGACTGTCATGGGCTTAAGGATTAAACAGTAATCTTCATCAACAGACAGGCTTTTTTCCCCTCAGCAGACAAAGATAAATGTCTCAATGCTGATGAAAGATTATCTGAGAAGAGGTTAGGGACACCCAAAAAGCCAGAGGCAGATAAGCTAAACATCTGCTCAGCAGTCTAATACTTTGTCCTTTTGACAGCCTGTGCTCCTTCTTTGTCCCTTCAAGTACATGATTCAGCTTAAAGAGTTATTGCAAGTAAATATTAACCTCAAATCGGAATCTGCAAGGCCAGGAGAGGACAAGAGAAGCTTTTACTGCCAAGTGCAATATAGCCTGTTAGGATGAAGTAGTAACAGGAAGCACAGCAATAGTTCAAGTGCTGAACATGCTTCTGAGGCAGGTTGTTCCTCCCCCATGTATTCTTGAAGGGTTAGTCAAGTTCTTCTTGTTAGAAGGTTGTATCAGGACCTGCACAATGTATTCTTAGAAATATCTCTAGCCATCAAGTTCTTGACAGTAAAGCTGTTTTCAGAAGACTGGTAGACAAGCTTCTTGAGTGCATTCAAGACTTTGGTTTTCAGGCTAAAAAAATAGATTAAAGACTGCACAGCATTACATAAAATGAATAGCAAGAGTGATAGTTGTAAAGCCAAGTAATGTAGTAAAATCAGGCTACCCTGACTGGCAGTGTTCTACCCACATTAGGAGTATAATAGTGCATTTGTGTGATCCCCTGTATTGACATTCACATCTATCAACTCCCCAAACAACTACCATATTTTCTGCCTAGTTCCTGCCACAACTAGCCTTGAGAAGTACTAGGCATACATTAATAAATCAAAAACATTAATGTGCTTATCCAATTTTTGCCTTCTAAACATGGTCTATTCATGCTGAGGAGTCAAAATACTCTTAAATGTTTTGTTTCATTACTAGAACACCCATTGCTCTAGTATCTGACAGTGTATAAAGAGTTCAAGTTAAATAAACCTTCTGTAACATGACATCAGTTTACAATGATTTAGATGGAAAATTCCAGATGTTTGTTCCAATGCAAGCACTACGATTAGTTTGTTTTCACCATTAAAACAATCTTTTTTTTTTTTTTTTGTTAGGAACCAGCATAAGGAGCAACAAATATACATGAGAAGTAATAGCCTTATCTGCAGTTAGGTTATACCTTACATGTTCACGCTTAAAAATAACAAGTACCTTCTTGAAGGCAAGTGATAGAAGAAAGTTAATAGCCAGCTTGGGAACTGTGTCCCTCCAGTTTCTGCCATGTCTGGAATGCAAGAGCTGCATCACTTACCAGAAAGGTGACTGAATACAGGCTCTTAGACTGCAGAGTCTAACCCAAGATCCTGTGGTTAGCCTTGTAAAAGAGAAAACTGAAAAAGATATTGAACAACACTGCCTGGTAAGTGAAGCTATCTGTCATTCCCACAATTGAGTAAGGTCTAGATTAGCAATGCACCCATCACTCAGATCAAAAAGCCTGTCTATGTCCTGTTTAGGCTGCAGGTAGGTAGAAACATGAGTTGTGGGTAAGGAATAATTTGCTTGATATCATGATTTCAGTTAAGCCAAGCACTTAGCTGTTAGACCAAGTATCCTAGAATAACAGGATTTTACTTTAGGAAACTTCTTTTGTACACCTTGCTTTAAGCCCTGTTTTATACTCTTATATTCTTTTATATTTTTATCTAAGAGGTAGATCCATACTTTGCTGAGGTATGAAGGCAGACTTATGCAAAGGACTTCCTCTGTCAATAAGAATATCTATTTGGAATAAGCTGCAATAGTACTTGCATATTGCAGGATATGGAACATAGCTGTTTTCATAATGTACAACCACTAATGAGAAACAGGGTAGGGTGACATTCATTTGCTTGGAAGGACAGAAGTATGGTATTGGATGCATCAGGGAATACCTCCTTCATGCTTCTGCCTTCCCTAATACCAAGTGCAAAGTTGATAAAGATCTTAGTACTCTAATTAGTCATGTCAGCTACAGATGTTGGCATGTACCATTGCTGATGCAGGATCATGCCTGTGAAACTACACAGACATTTTACCATTCAGCCAACTTGCCAACCGCTATTTCATCAGTTGAACAGAACAGTCTGTTCTCATCACATCAGTGCATCAGTCTCCTCTGAGCTGTCTGGGTTTTAGCAAGAACATAAAAATTCAAACTTAGTTCCTGAAAGTGTTTTCTGCACACCTGAAACACAGCCAAGAGAATATCACTAACTTAGCAGCTGGAACCGAACAGGTCACTCAGTTCAAGTGGTGCCACTGAACTGGTACTTTTTGTCATTTTACTGTGCTTTTAAGCACATAATTTCGGATAAGATAATTAATTACTTCTCAACCCAGCTACCACAGTAGCTCTACTTTGGATTTTTCTTCCACTTGTCATAGGAATAAATACAACTGTTCCAGGAATACTAAAACAGGGGCCTCAGGAGAAATAATGACCAGTTTAAATAGCCTGTACCTCATGAACAACTCGGAACAATATAAATTAACGAGNNNGTGGTGTCCAGACATCTAGCCAGTCCATCTCAAATTATGAGTTGTTCCCAGGAATAAGATAGCACCTTGCAACAAGTCTTGATAGCAATCTTTCCAATCTCTGTTCAGTATCTAGCATTCCAAACTATTGGGTAATTCCTTGGACTAAGAAACCTTTTAGTTTCTTAGTTTTAGTACTAACAATACCAGAATCTCAATTCCAGATACTTCCTTTAGAAAGAAACTGACAGGTATCCCAGTATGCCCTTTCTTGATAGAGAGCTATTAATTTGGTAACACAGATTTATTGTTAAGATTATATACTTATATTATCCACAAGAATTTTCTTCCTATAAATCTTCCAGAAAGACGGCATGTTATGCAACATGCTAAGGGGGCCACTCCTCTATACACTCTCTCCAATTTCCAGTTCTTAAGCCTCACAATCTAGTGGCACCTGAGCCAGAGCTCAGCTGTCTGTTTTAGCTATTGCTAAATCAAGCACCACCTGCCTACTCCCAGAATGAGGAGTCTCAGGCCATGTGGCTGCAGTTGCCTACAGCTCAATCTTCCATCAATGCTCCTTGTTGAGACTCATCTGATATACCAAACAACCTGGAAGCGAAGAAGTTGTTATTCAAGGCAGCTAGTGTTTACTCAGATGCAACTGAGTTTGAACTGGACAACAAACCAAACACTTCACATCCAGTTGTATTCCCATGGCCCTCCTGCCTAGAAGGCCTGTTTCTGATCTTCTTGCTAGTTAGTATAGTAAAGGAGTCTTGCCAATAACCACTCTTTTCACTCCTCCTCAGAGCAGGAACTTGACACATATTGAAGCTGTTATCATAGGTTATTTCAGCTGCATGCTGTTAACTGTACACTGCTGGCACAGTTATCCCTCTTCACAGTTAGGGTGTGTGCAAGCTGTGCTGAGAGAGATTGCATATGTTCCGTGTACTTTATGCTGAACTGTATTTTCTACCTGTTCACAAATGTATCTGTTTGAGAAACAGAATTTTCCTGTATTATTCTTGCATTCACACAACCTAAACCATGTAGTCATGGCCACACTGTCGAGTACTGCAGTGTGCTTACCCAGCCTGATTATCCCATGAGTGGCCAAAAGCCTATCATTAAACATTCATTTCAGCCGTATTTGAAGAACACTTCATCTAGGCCCCAGATCCTGTGCCTCATTACATAAATTGTTGTAGCAGTCATGGACACAAGAGTCACTTCATACTGCCTCTTGTAAATTCCCATCTCTCTGATGGTCTTGATGGCATGTTATAGGGATGCCCCCATCCATCAGAAGCATGCAAGACAAGTGTCAGATCTCGAGTTTACCTTCCGTCAACCAGGCTGGCTGTTCTTTGCAGATAATCTGTGATTCAAGCTACTAGAAAACTAGTCCTTACTCATGGAGTGACCTTTGTGCTTTCCCCTCAAAGCACAAACAGCTGTGTTCTGAGAGCACAGAAGAGATCCATAAGGTACAAACACAGGTTGCAATATTAACACTATATCCTTAGTGCTCCCAAATTCTCTTGTCCCTTCCTAGCAAGAAAATCTCACTCACAGGCATACTCGTTCTGTTCAAGAGATAATCCTCATCAAGTATTTCACCTCTCATTTCATTGCTTAAGGATGCAACATGAACTGACAGAGCAGCAGGAAATTCAGCTCCAAGGCCAGTAAGCTGTCCTTAACTGGCCCTGTATGGCTGAGCTTTGAGATTTAAGGGGACATGCACCAGCTATGAAGCTGTATTAAAAACTTGTAAAGCTAATTTAAAAATCCTACAGATCTCTGGGAGTAAATGTCTGCAGGGCATTTCAGCTGAGACACTTCAACCTCAAGCACTTCAGATCATATGCAAGGCACAGTCTTTCAGATGAGGGGAGACTAGAATATTCTATGTCCCCATCAACCAAGGCTGAGAAGAACTAGATGGCAGAAGACACTTTGTTCAGCACTCAGCTGCCCAGCTTGTATAAACAAAGCAATCCTGTTGAAACTGGTACCTCTTGTTTATTGACTAGGCCTGTCGCTATGCTTCATCCCACTTCTTTATAGCCCTAAGACCCTTGAACCCAAATGCAGCCTCAAAATCAGGTTTCTAAAGTCAGTTTGTCTTGCAATTTATAATACTTAGATACCTTATCCTATCTGACCTTTCTAACACAACCCCAGGTTCTACTTCTGTGGAGTCCATGCTGAGATAGTAGAATAGTAGTTTATGCTTGGTTGTGTTCCACAGCAGAAGTTCATTAAGATCTCTTAGCACTCCCCCTCCCCAGTGACAGCATTTTGATTCTACTAACAATCCGTTAGTCTACATGCAAGATCCAGGGTTTTTGTCCACAACTCTTCCAGATTAAAAGTCACCTTTATCCAATCTCTTCATCATTTATTTTGACACAATCTAGCCAGCAAGCACGATTTGCACCACCAGCATTGTCTCCAGAACACACAGGCTTTCTCTGCATGTGGAATTTATTTCTTCATTGTAAAAGCAAATTCGCTTCTCTAGTGCTCACATATTGCCAGCCTTGTCACATAAAGTCCACAAGCATTCCCAAGAACTGGGTTATCTCAGCAAGCCACATAAATGTCCTAATAGTATAAAGTTTACCAGGCAAGGTGAGCATCAGTGAGAGAGAAAAATCTCTAGGTTTGGCAACAATACTCAATGACTACAGTATATTGTTTCATTACTTTTTATATCAAGCTATGGTTTTTATCTCAAACATCCGTTAATTCTTTAAGCATCAGCTCTTGATTCACCCTTTGTTGACACGAAATGCATTTATTTGCTTTCCCGCAGAGACAAAAACCTACCCTTCAAATATATTTTATTCATCTGTTTAGAAGTTATTTCACAACCTACTTGTGAAATAAAGGACTTAAGCAAGAAGTATAAGAAGTATATCCATAGCAGCTACTGGTTTGCAGTGTGAAATAACAGGGTTATGCAGGTACTTTGATAAGTAATACTCTTCTCAATGAGAAAGTAGATTGTGTACTGCAGCTGTACAGAGATACTTAGCAACCTAGCAGAAGGCATATGTTAGATTGGACAATCATCTCTATCTTCACAAAAAGAAATTGATGCCAGATTTTGGCATTTGGCCCATCCTTCCAACCAATAGTGCTGACCACAACGTCTGATGCTTAGCCAATACCTTTGTTTGATGTAAGAGCAAAAGAGATGAGAAGTACCATAAGTCACAGGACTATCACTAGCATCATAACTGCTGAGCAGGTCACTGTCAGACACAATGACATATTTTCAGTCAAAGATTGCCTGCCAAGACGTCACAGCCAGTGAAGTTACACAGCTTCATAATTCATTTTCTCTAATTGAATCTGCGCTTCTATTTTGTCAATTTACACAGGTGTTGCCATTCTCAAGCATATCTATGCCCATTCTTTACCATACAGTGGATAAATCTAAGCCTGCATACTCTTAGATCTGGTTCATTTGGGCAGCCTTGTTTATGGAAGTTATTGAAGACTTCTGAAGCAAACTCACAGCCTTTTAAGGCAACCTAGCTTCATTAAGACCAGATTTAAACAATTCCTCCCTCAAGAAAAATAAAATTGTCAAGTTAATCCTACCTTACCAGTGGATTTGCATGCTTTCCTACTAAGTGTTCAAGTAATTTGCCTCAAATTTTCAGAGGGGTAAAAGGTCTGCTACAGAGATGTCCAGCTGGAGAAGTCCACCTGTATGAGTTTATGGCCCAGTGCACAGACACCACCTTAATGTAAGTGCCACCATATGATGAACTTTACGACACAGCACCAGAGAAGTCAGTTTCTCAGTCTATGTGGAAGACTCGTTCCAGATAATCTACGACACCAACAGCTATACCTATTTACAACAGACAGAAGTAGCATCCTGGGATTCAGCAGCAGAGGGTGTGCAGCAAAGATATTCTATCCAAAACCAAAACCAAACTCTACCCTTACTTCTCAGCATCCTAGCCTGTGCTAATCATTCTCTCTTCATAAAAGCTGTTTATGTGAATTTCAGTATTTATAAATTTAATCTATCATTATTGTAACCCTCCCCACCTCTCCACAAAACTGAAACGGCGCGTTTATTTTGCTTTGCGCTCATGATTCCCCCGGCCGCCAGCCCCGCCGGACCCGGGAGCAGGATGCGGGCGGCTTCCACTCCGCCTCAGCCGCGACACGTTCCCCGCACNCCGAGCCGGGCTCGCAAAGCTCCTTACGCGCTAGATCCGTGCCGCTCCGTGCATGATCCGATGACCGTAACTGGTAGCCTGACTGGGACCGGGGGCCCGGTTAAATATTCTGTTGTACTATCGCCTTCAGATTAGTTAGCCACTCACAGGGAGCGATATGGTTTTAATCAGATGCTGGCAGCTGAGGACTACCCAGGAATGCGCTATGATGTTTTTGCTGCTTGGTCTTGGCTACTCCCCCTCAACGTGTCGGTTCTCACAATCTTAACCCCTTGCGAGCCGCTGCTGCGGGGGAGGGAAGCAGCTGGGGCCGGACAGCTCCCGGACGGAGGGGTCGCAGCTCCCTGGAGGGCCCGCGGGGAGCGGGGTGTCGTGGGGGACAGGTGGACTCTGCTGGGGCACGGAGTAGAGTGGCACTCACAATTTGCGGGGCGCAGGTATCTGTCTTTCTCAGGCAGCAATGTACCCAGCATGATCTTCTAGAAAACGGGTCCCCTTCATGTATCTGCATAAACGTGGATGTTGTGATGGTGTTAAAATTCCAAGCCCAAACCGATATTGCTTATTTTTTACCCCTTTTTTTTTCCCCCTCTGCTAACCGGCCAAAACCTGCCAAAAATATCACCCTCTCCCTCCTCCATCTCCCCAAATCTGTGGCTAGCCAAACCAAAATATTGGGTCAGTGCAATTCAGTTTCTGGGTCACATCCAGACCTGACCTTTGTGCTTCCCACTCATCTTTGTTTGAACATCTATCATGTTTTGTTTCCCAGAGCAGTACAGCTGTCTTTCAACTCGTATGAAAAAGCCTCTCATAAAAAATGTCACATTTTTGTACTTGTAGTAGAACTTCTTTTTTCTTCTCAAGATGGTACATTTAGCATAACATTTATTTTCTCAAAATAGTGAGAAACATTTCTGGTCAAAACTGTGACATTTTGCTGTACAGCAATACCCAACTTTCTGCAGGTTAAATACATTTGGTAGATATTTTGAAGTGTTTCAAAAGAGGGAAATATTTAACACAAAATTATTTTACTGGGTAGTTCAGAGTTCAAAACTGGTGGATGCATTTGACAATTGTCCTCATCCAAAGCCACTAAACGATACACCACTTTCCTAGATATGGCATGGTATTCTTTTTTTATGAATATCAGAATTGTGCTATTCCTCCCTGTGCTTGAGGTGACTAAAAGCTGATAGTTGTGTCTCACTTGCCTGTGTCTGCCCTTCATTTGGGAAGTGTTTATTTTAACCAAAAAGGACATGGGGGATGCATTTTTATGCACACTGTGTAAGAATTGCTAAAATTAGCAGGTTGCTGGCTACACACTAGTTGGTATTTACAGGATTAGATCTGAATTCCTTGGGACACAGTCATATTCATGTTTAACAATGTTGGTTTTGTACAGCTCTCACTCCACTGTACATTGTTTTGAACGATTTGTGCTAAACATCCACTACTGGAGCTTCATGGTCCTGGGTCAGTATGTATTTTAAAGAATAACACTTTGCTCAGCATGCTTTATGGGAGTCACATAGGCTGCCTAACATGAAGGATGACATTGTCCCTGGTTTAAACATGGTGCAGTAACAAAGCAGTTTCTATAAAACAGACCAGTCTGGTGCTGGCATAAGAAGAGTTATCATTTGTGTTTTGCCCAACACAAACTCAAGGCACATTTCACTGAAATACCTTGACTAGTCACAGTAATTATTACAAGTGTTATAGATACTCTGTGTTTTTGGATTTAGAAGAGCTGAAAACACTTTTCAAGAGCCCTTTTGAGATGCAATGAAATTATATTTACTACAGAAATGGCAAGAGGTCCTTCACTATTTATCTGTACTTGGGACATCAGTAAGAATCTAACAGGAAAACTTTTTTCCTGAAAAGTATTTAGTAACTAACTTGAAAAATTATAGTTTTCTTAGAAAATATAAAATGTTTCAATGCTTGAAGGAATGCACTATCTATTTTTGTAAATCAATTTAGAACAGCTCCTTTGATGTCCCACATTGTTGAGCTAAATGCTAAAATTCAGAACTCTTACATTAAACATATGTAATAGGATTGTCTTCCAAATGCAGGAGGAATCCAGGCAGAAAGTCCCATAGGAATTCAGTTATTTCATCTATACTGCACTGCAGTACTTAGAGGACATGCTCTGCAGTTTATGAAAAGTAAAAGCATTTATATTTCTCTACAGTAAAACCAGAATCAAATGGACAATGGCTGTTATGACTTTAAGACTATTAAACCATTATAATAGAAAGGCAGTGCTATGTTTCCCAGTATGATGACATTTTTTCTTATTTTTTTTGTGTCTGATTTTACTGTTGCTGATATAGGCTCAGTCTCTATCCAAGGATTTTTTTGTTGAAGTTGACTGCTTTTTGTACAGAACAGTATCAGTAGCGGCACTTCCCAAACACAAGCCTTTTTTCAGCAGGTCTAAAATTATCTTGAAGCTGCAGCTGCAAACCTTCACCTCAGTGAGTTTTTCTATAGCTTTTCCGGACGTTAACACTGCCCAAACCACAGCCTGTCATTAGGATCACTGGGATTCCAGTCTGGGTGGAAACTGGGGTAGCAGCACAAAAAAACCTACTGAAGAGCAGAGACCTTTGGAAGACATCAACTTCTGTGAATGCCTCGAAAGTGGTATCAATAACAGTTTGTGGAAAATCTGCTTGCAGCAAAGCAATCTGGTAGCTAATCTTGCGATGGCTTGCTCAGGAATGCATGGTTTATTATTAAAGTAGTCTTTTAAGATTTTATTGGAATGTGCTTTCACGGTGGTGTTTCTGCCTTTATGGGCTTTACTTATGTGTGTGTCATCTTGTCCATAATTAAACTTTACACTGACAGACCTGGGACTTATTTTTTTTCCATTAAACCTCCCACTTTGAATGCTGGAATTTCACTTGAACTTTAAATACTGCCTTGGAATTTGCCATAAGGTAAACTGTCTGCTCCTGTACACTTTCCTGCATTACTACAGATACTGCAGACACACAATACGTGACTGAATGTAAGAGTACTTGCAAACTTGTGTCTTAGAATTATAAAAAGGCTGACAGGAATGAAATATTTGTTTGAGATTTTCATGTTGTTTCTAGACTATTGTCACTTTAGAATATGTGGGAATAAAAATTAATGGCACACTGCCCTAAAAAGTACATTTTCAGTGAATCTTCACTGCTGAAAACTGAAAAAGGTGAAGTATGACAAAGGAAACATGAAGGAAGAATTTGTACTTCAGACTTTGGACTTCTCAGCCAAGTTTCTCATGTGACTTGGACTTGCTGACCACTTCTTTTTATAAATTTAGTTAAAGATAAATTCCTCTGAATATCCAAAGTAAAAAGCATCCTTGCTGTTTTAAAATCTTAATTTTTTTACAATCTACTGTTCATTTTAGTATGGCTCTAGGCATATCAACAGGAAATGCACATTGATAATCTCAGTACCCAAATTCTGGTTCATCAACAGACCTCAAACTTGTCTTAAAAATATTTTATCCTGGAATCAAGAATAGACTTGAATAATTATTTAATCAGAGGTTTGTCAAGTTGGGGTGTCTCAGACTCAGACTGCCACAGGGATTTACACTGATAGTATTTTCAGCCACTTAGAAGTGATTAAGTAGGAGAAGTGTAAGAGCTATTGAGCCTCAGCTGAGGTACAACAGCACACTTGGTCTGTGCTTTAGCCAGTGAGGCAAGCCCAATTATTTTAGATCATCTTCAGTGGTATTTGCTAACAGGTAAAACTAGCCTTTCAGCTGATGACTACTAATATGTGACCGAGAATGGATGATTTCTGATAGTACTTTACTGTCTGCCATGCTTCAGGCAGGGATTCTTGAGGAGGAGTGACATTGAGTTGTTCAACAGATTTTCATATATCCTCTCATCTGCAGCCATGGTTTTCCTCAGGCCTCTCTATTTGTGCCAACATGGCAGGTAGGCATCCTTTTATGACATGGACATAGTGTGCAGCTTATGTCGTTCCTCTGTTCTTAGCATGTCTGTGCATGACCCAATGGCCAGAAGATTTTAGTTGAAGCAGAAGTGACATTTCCAATATTGAAATCTAGTGCTTGATCACTGGTATGGTGAACCAGGACCATGAACTGGTCTGAGAAAAAATATGCTGATAGGCAATATCATCTCATTTGAAAGAGTGCACTATCCCCACCCACTAGACAAATAAACATAGTATTTTGTTTGGCAGCCCTCAAGATCAAGAAGGGGCAATACCTAAGCCACTTTCTCTGCTGTGAGGCCACTCTGTAAATAGTGGGAGGTGACTGCTTTCTGTCTTGAAAAAAAGGTGGCCAGACTCTGTGGCCTAGATGACTGTGCACGTGCACATACATTCCCACATTCAAGAAGGGATTTTGGCCACAGCGTGCTTCTTCCCTGGAGAGGTGTTATGTCCGGAAGAGAGAGAATTTCAGACCCATCCCTCTTGGCAGTGTTTCACATTGGCTGGATGTAGTTCCTTCTGTTTGTGTGTATTATATATTCTGGCTCTGTTTTCTGGGTCCACAGCTGGTGCCTGACTTTTGGGCTTCATAATATTTAGCATCCAAACATGTGAGCCTCTTCTGGGGTCTGGCCCATCGTCCCTAAGCTGTTAAATCAAGTTTGGCAGTTGACTTGCTTGGCTGTGTTTGCAAATTCTGGTTAAAATGCCTTGATTTTTGTCCATTTCTATAGTTTTACAAACTTGGTCTTACTCCTTTCAGTTAGTCAAAACCTGTCTTTGATGCACTGCACCAACCTTGGACAACCTGCACAGCCCTGTCAGTGTGTGTCAGTGTGAAAGCTTGTCCTTAACCCTTGTGATATGTAAAATGAAATTGCATAAATAATACATTGTACATAATTTAGATCTAAGGAAATCTAGAAAAATACATTAAACCCCACAGAATCTTATTTGATGTAACATAATCAGGTGTAGACATCCTTGCCAATATAGGTTCTACTGCATTTCCAAAGATTGTCTGTGTAGTTATAAAGTAGATAGATGAGCAACAGGAAACCTGAGATAAAATAAATTTATCTAAAATTCCAGGAACTAAGCCTTGTCTTTGAATTTGTCCAAGTAAATGAGTGTGTAACTAAGAAACCCAAACAAGTACAAACTAGTGCCTGAAAAAACTACTGCCTGCAAGGTGTCAGCTACATCTACATGAGACTGTGACATTATTTTTGTGTTTAGCTCATAAATAGTCAAAGCCAGGAAACAACACTGTTGGGATCAGTCATCCAGAAAAAGAAAAACACATGATTCTTTCTTCTATTGTCTCTAAAGAAGCTGTTTTGATTACAGTCTTTCTGTGACCGTGTACTTTCTGAAATCTTCCCCAAATTGCATTTACTATATAGGTTAAGTTGTCCTGATTCAGTCAGTGCATCCTAGAGTAACATACTGCTATGCATACTGAAAGGCCAGCCCTGGTACATTACTCAGAAGGTGGCATAAATACTTTAAAAACATTCTTGGATTAAAATATGCAATGCTGACCCGGGGAAAGTTTTGATTTAAACAGTTTTGTTTATCTGCTTATCTTACTTCTCTTAGACCATGTACCCTGTTCCTCTAAGTTAGAAACATACATTAGATAAAGTGATGTTTAGAGGTGTAGTTTATGCTGCAGAGTAATTTCACATTCAAAATGGACTTAGAGCTCAGGTCTCTTCTGCAAATACTGAAAATAATCTGCTTAAACAAAGGCTTTCACTTGTTTGCTAACAGTGCCTGGGGTAAATTTTGTTCTTCTATATTCTTAATCCCGTTTAACATCCTCGAAGTAGCAGAGGTGATAACTTCTAGAAAGTTAACAATACATTTTTGGTATTTAGATGTTGGTCATATGGTATGTTCTCTATGGAGAAGAATCAGTCTTTGTGCCCTTTGCTTTTCATTAAACTTTTCTTCTCACTTTGTTTCTCTTCGTTTCTTAGAACTGTTCCTTCACTTTTCACACAAGATGGTACCTACTACCTTTGCTTGTTGCCTAGCTCTTTTTTCCCTAATTCTCTGGAACTACGTCTGGAACTAGGATTATCTGTTTGTCCTTCATCCAGATTTTCTAGAATAAATTATTTTTGGTAGCCTTGCTGTCTAATTCTCAACTCCTATTTTTGCATCTTCCTTTTCTACTCGTAAATAGGACATCATGAGGAATACAGTGAAACTGCTGCCTCTTCTTTTTTGTTCTTTTCTAGTTTGTCAATCTCTGGCATCAGCTTATCAAATGGGAGCTGTGTATCAGCCTTTGTGAGCTGACAAATCTCCAGTTCAACTACAGGTGCACATTTGGAGGCCATCTACACTGACCTATCCCTTCCCATCTATCTGTCATTTCATTTAGTCTAAAGTTTACAAAGTTCGGCTAATAATATTTTGTTCAAGTTGCCCCATTCTTACTGCCATCTAAGAGTTTTTGTATTTCACACAGTTAGTATTTTTCTGCTTTTAGTTACAGAAAGGGACACAGAGGATGATTATGCAAAGTCTTATTACATGTTCCTAACCTATAGCAGAAAATGGAGGCTCAGCTTTGTGATGCTTTGCCTATGAAGGAAAAACAGTGATCTGAGCTATTGATAGTCTGAACAGACCTTTTATGACTGATCTTGGGGATACTGAGCTTTAACAGACTAAGATGATTCCTGTTTACTCTAAAATGTTTTCTTCTGAGGTCTTGGAGCTTTGAGACTCTCTTTGTGACTCTGACCACATCAGTTTGTCTTTGCTTTACTCAGACTAGTAGGAAAGTTAGGGAAAAGCCATTTTGTGAGTTCAAACTAAATAAAGTTTGTAGCATACTTGTCAGATTAGCATTAGGATATGACTCTTCTTAGACTTTGCTCATTCCTCTAAACTTTCTGCTTGCAAAAGTTCTTTCCTAAAAAGCTTTCTCTTGCTGCTTTTCAGGGTTTGATATTTCTACAAGTCAAATTAGACTTTGTGCTTCCCTTTGTCACAACTGATATAAAACACCACTGAAGAACATTTGCAATGTCATAAAATGACATTTTATGTGATTTGACAGATCTGAGAATATTAATATCTGACTGTTCCTCCCCAGCTGTAGCATTCCAAACAGTCTGGAAGATAAGAACACACTGTTATTAGAAGACAAATATTTTGCAAAATGGAGTCAGAATTTTACTAATAAATGAAGATTACTAGGTTACTTCTTTATGAAAGAAATTTGGATTTTTGATAGTGTAAAATATTAGAGAAACATGAAAAAAATTAATCTACATAAATCCAACTATAAAAGTGCTTGGGAAAATGATTACTACATATACTGTAGCTCATGCAGAGGAAGTGACATTACAGGCTATAAACTACTATATCAATGATCTCTCTACAGTGCATGGTACTAATTAGTCAGAAAACAGCTTTGTTTTATATAAGTTGGCCTGGAGGTAAATGGAAAAATCATGGTAGATTGATTTTTTTTTTTTGTACTAATAGGCATAGAATTCCTCACCAAAAAAAAAGAAAAAAAAAAATTCTGGCAAGGAGCCCCAAGTTCCTTAACCCCTTTCCCATACTTGCTTCAGTCACAGCTGACAAAGGTTATATTTTTAAGAGAGGGCATCTATCCGAGTTCTGTTGCATCCCATCGTTTGGGAGTATATAAAAATGATTTGCTAATATGAGAGGCCTCCTTTTTCTTTAGGTCACATTTGTTTAAAATATAAGTTACTGGAATATCCCAGGAACAATCCCTGTGTTATGTGTGTTTGGTAAAATGTGGCTTCTTTTCCTTTAGCTTTCTGTTAGGAATGTTCCTTTAAGGGTTACTATAGCAATGTAAGCTTCTTTTGAGACTGTAAACATTAATGATGACTTGGAAGTTGACACCCTGCAAAAACATTTCTGTCATTCTAAGTAAGACTTCCAACAGCACTGCCATAATATGCAACTCCTACTGAGAACAGCAGGATTCTGAGTTTTTGAAGAAAATAGCCTATATACTAGACAGCAAAACTGCAATGAAGGGAAAATAATACACTCTAATTTTGCAACAAACCAAAATTCCCACTTCAGCATATTCTGATGCCATATTCGTTATGTTTTGGGAGGTCTGTCAAGCCACGTTTAAAGCAACATTTGCCTGCCAAGTCCAAATTGGCTCTACATCTCTCTGGGATCAAACTTTTGCAGCTATTGTTGTTACCTTTCTTTTGCAAATGTAATAAAAGTATGTGTTAGGTTACATGTGACCATGAATATAACTTATGTAGAAAGCACAGAAACAAACCAACCACCAACCCAGCCAGATGCTCACAGGATATTTTGAGAGTGCAAAATCCAAATTTGGGCTTCACTCCAAATCTGGGAGCTTTAAAATAGAAAAAGGAAAATCACAGGTTTGTGTCTTGAATACATTTTCTGATTGGTTTTCACAAATACAGTTGGTAAAGAAGGCTGAGGAATGTTGGGAAGGATGGGGAAGGATGGGGAAGGACACTTCCGTATAACCTGTTCTGTGTTTAATGTTCCATAATGCACAGCTCCTGTGGGAAGCAACAGAGCAGTGGTTAACAAAACAGAGTCAAAAGGCAAAAGTTTTAGGGACTCATGGCTATTCAGTTTTCTCTTCCTAATGAAATACATTATTTGAGTGTATTTTACAGTACAATTGGAAATGTATTTGACTAAGAATTTTCAGATAAAAAAGGCATTACTGAAGACGAATTCACAAAATATTCCTCTCCCAGGAGCATTGTTTTTGTCAAGGCCAAAGATGGTGAGCTGGAGCTTTCCTTCCCTCTTCCTGTGTCACACTGAAGTCTTTGTGGCTTTTGGTCTTTTGCACCATAGGTTGTAGGCTTGTTACACGGTGCTGGGAAGTATTTTGTGGTTTGTGGGGACCCTTCTGGACTAAAGAGCTTTTTTACATTATTGTGTGTGATTGTAGGAGCCTGGACTTATGGTCCTCTCCAGCACTGTGATTCTGGAAACTGTTTTCATTTGCAACAGGTTTGATCTCAAGGGGTAATTGTGCTCCGCTGCTGAAGTTGCTGTGTTTGGACTCCTGTAAATACAGCAGCTGTTAATATTCCTGGTGCTGCACTGCCGTTTCACAAGACCCTGTGTAGGGTGTGTGCCACTTCAGACTTTGAGACTCCCCAAATCTGGAAGGTAAAAACCGGGCACATGGTGTGACTCTTGGGGAAGGTCCTATGCAGGGCCAGAAGTTGACTTGATGATCTTTGTAGATACCTTCCAACTTGGCATATTCTGTGATTCTGTGATTCTGTGATTTTGTTTGGCCTTGGTAATGGGCTAAAAAATGTGTAATTTCAGATTTTAAATACCTCCATTTTTTAATCCCTTTTCAAAGGCGACAGACTCATAATATTTAAAAATTCACATTCCACAAGTAAATAAATATAAACATTTTGTAAACAACAATGATTTACATTGAGCCATCATCTTACATTAGACCATCTGAGCCAAGAACAAATATCAAAGTCCCTGTTCTAGAGACCTTTCAAAGCCAATTGCCTTGTCAAACAAAGCCCAGGAAGTGATGAAGGCACAAAGAAGTTGCCACAACAGTATCCTCCACAGAAAACGTCTTGTTTTAGTGACAGGACAAATATTTTAAAGCATGTCCATCTTCTACAAGGATGGAATTTATCCATAATTTGGAGAAACCAGATAATCAGAGCTTGAAAACTCATAGGAAGGTAACTTGGGAATCTACTGTTAAGGCTTCTGTGAGGAACATTTATTTAAGTATGTGGGCTAACACAGGTGTGATAATGCACATTAATGTTCCTAGTAGTTGTTAGAAAAGCTGCTGTAGGAAGGGCTCTGTTTCTTGGTGATACAAACAACACCTTCAGCTGATATTAATCCCCATTTTGAACCTGTATATCCTGTGCTGGAGGGAGATATTCCCTCAGGGCCCATATGCAGCTCATTGTGTACTGCTCCAAAAGAGGCAGCATGTAAGTACCATAATGTCCTGTCTTGACCTATTCCATGTTTTTCCCTCCTCTTTCCAACCTTCTCTATGTATGTCCTTAAGTTTCACAGAGTGTTCAAACAATCTGGATGCAGGATAGCACTAGCTCTTAGAAGTTATTTAGGTACTTCCCACTTCAATCTTTGGAGACTATACTGTCTACAAGGTCTGTTTTGAGCTTAGAAAACATCTTCAATGTCAGTTTCTGTTCAGCTCACATAGGTGTCATGAGATTTCTGTACTATCTTTAACAAAAAGAGCCAGCAAAAAAAAACAATGTTTGAAACACAACTTTGTTTTACACTGACATGTTTTTTATTTTATTTTATTTTTTAAAATGTTTTTGTTAAGAGCTCTTCTCCCGTTGTGTGGGAAATAAATAGCTTTTATAGGAAAACAGTGATTTTTTTTCTCACATCCTAGGAAAATGCATTCAAGGTCAGCTTTGATACAGCACAGGTGCATAACCTTGGACTGAGCTGCTGTGAAAACAGCTGATAGATGTCTGGGCAGCTCTCAGCTTGGGAACTGTGTTCAGTATCAGGCATTTGCTCGGGGTGCTTACTGGACATACATTGCAGGTGTGCTGGCCTGGCTGTCATGCACCCCTGATCCTCACCTTGCTTTGCCCTGATCCTGCTGCTGCCACTGGACTGCTCTCTTTCTTTTGCTGAGGGGTTATTGGAATGGGCCCCTGGCATGAGGCTACACTTCCACCTGCCTTGCCATTTCCTCAGCTGCTTGCTCACATTCACTCACAGCGCAGCCATTCTGTTTCATCTCCCTTGTTAAACTGTAGGGATGTCCAAAAGTTTTTTGATATTTGGATTTGCATAGGCAGATCATGATTTTTTTTGACATTACTTTCACTAACAATTCAAAATACAGCTCCCATGGCAACTGGCAACCTACTCACTGTGTTATTTGGGCAGTGACTAAAAAGTTGAGCAAAGTTTGGGACTTCTTGTTGTAGGCAGGATAAAAAGTTTCAAGAAGCTTCATCATTTGCTGTCATCCATCATCAGCATCTGGACCACAGGTCCTTAACAATGCATCTAGATGTCAGCAAAATCAAATCAAATGTAACTTACTCTGAGAGTAAGACTTTCAGAATTTCAGTATACAAAACTGAATAACACATGGCTAGGCAGAACACATGGTACAAATTAAGGACAACAAAAATGGTATATGCGTGTCCTTCAGATACCAAAGAAAAATTTCAGCCAATATAAGGCCAAGAATAGATGGAAAATTCGAACAATCAGGAGGCACAGGGAAGGCTAAAATCCAGAACACTTATGAAATACCATGGAAATGTGATGAGGGAGGACAAGACAGAACATACTACTAAGTGGTACAGTAACTTAATTGTAACCTTGCAAAATAGGGAGTTATAAACTGCGTTATGTCATAGTGCAGTTGCTTGTGCTGAAAAGGGACCTGCAACTGAATTCACTTGACATTCAAATTCAGTAAAAGTTACAGCTTGCGTGCATGTTCCCATCTGGAATATTTGTGGTGACCAAGGATGTTGGGACAAGCTGAAAACTGAGCCTGAGCTATACTGCAGCACAGACTTAGCTGGTGAGAGGTCCTTTTCAAAGCTGTCAGTGCTGCTGTGAACTGTTTAGTCTAAATGTCAAATACAGTGACTGGTCTCAGTCTAGTTCCTGGTAGATACATCCCAGATTTCTGTCAGAATAAGTATTAGTGAGCTGTAGTTCCTGAAATGATGACCCCACAGGAGGACCATGATGACAGCATCACTCTCCCTGGTGAGGGGCGATGTACACTTGCAGGTTGTGCTAAAAGACCTCAGCATATCTGCTCTGTAAATAATGCACTCTTTGCTGTTTGCTGTTATCATCTTCACACTTACTGAAGGATGAAGACCAAGCGAAAAAATGTGTTTCAAAGAGTATTGAAAGATTTCAGTTTATTTGTTGCCTTCTTGCATGAGGTGACAAAATCACACCCATTCCCTTACAGCTTTCTGGAAAGAACATCCAAGTTCAATGCAGTAAAAATATCCTGGAAGGCAATCACGAACTTCTGAAAACAGGAGTATATAACTGAAATGGAGAACTCAATGATCCTGATGGGTCCCTTCCAGCTCAGCATTTTCATGATTCTATGATTCTATGAAGTTAACATAACTTCTGTTTCCTATATGCCATACAAAGTCCAGAAATATAATAGTGGGTAAGACAGGGAAGTGTGTATCTATCTAGACTGCAAATTCACACTGATTCAGGAACTGTGGAACTGATTCAGGAGAAACCTATCTCTTGCACCCCTGCCTACTTCTACTTAGGTGTCAGGCTGGAAAAACAAGATCCTTCATCCTGGGCTGTGTGATTTTGATCTTGCAGCTACTCTAGCCCATGTCAGAAGTAAAGGGAAAAAAGGAATGGGGAATAAATTGTGCTACCCTTTACTACATCTATGTATTTTTTTTCCACTCTACTGTTTTGAGAGACACATTTGCACTCCTCCACTGCTGTTAAACTCTTTAATAATTAATTCCACCACGGGTACCAGACAAATTCTGTGGTCCCATGGCTTGTGTGTGTGGGGAAGTTGAAGTTGAGTAAGACTGTTGATTTTATGCTAAATCAGAACAGAGTTGTGATGAGTGATATACTTGAATTCTTTTCAAAACCAACACAAAAAAAATACTGCAATACCACAAAGTATTGTGAAATCATTAAGCTGACTATAATTGGGGTGAGGGGAGGCTGTGGATAGGGGCAAGGAGGATTTTTTTGTTATTTCATTTATTGCACATAATTTCCATGTTATCAAATTATCTGATTTTGTTGAGGGACCAGAATTTGCTCTGTGAGACTCAACTATTTATTTCCCTGGTCTCGGGGCCACCACCCAGGTCTTCTCTTTGTCTTATCCCTTCTTCTGGGCTTAACGGATGGTGTGTGCGTGGCAGAATCTCTCTTTTGGGGAGCTGGAGGACCTCTGCCAGGTAAGGTAACAGAGATGGATTACCTCCTGTTAGACCTTTGCTGCTGTTAGAGTGAAGGAGTTACATTCAAGGTCTTCTTTGGATGTTTCCTTGCAGCAGTGGGGACAGACCTCAGAACTTAGTCCAAGCTGCTTAGACTTCACTCTTAAATTTGCAGCTGTATGAATGTGACTAGCCCTGGAAAGTGTAGAGTGACTCACGCGCCATTTCCAGGACTAAGACTAAAATTGGTTCATGAAGAAGTGAAATTTGAGTAATGTAATGATGACATGAGGATATTTGTTCATTAACAGTTCAGCATTACAGCTGTGGCCATATGGGGAAATGAGTGTTTTGGATTTGTGAATCATCTAATTTGTGAATACTTTTCTTTCAAGGAGAGTTGACTTAGACTATATACTGGCTGTTTTCAGTGTGTTGTAAATCCCATTTCAGTTGCTTTTCTGTTTGTGTATAAGTGAAGGAAAAAGGGCCCAAAGAAATTAACTATATGCCTTGGAAACTCATATTATTGAAAGTGATATAATTATGTGCAAGTGTGCATGTGTTTATGTATATGTAGAGAACTATAGTGCACCTACACAGATAACAAAGACAAATTAGTATATAAATACAAGGACGATGTATTTGATAGTCAGTAGAATTTTAATAAGGGTCATTGTTCTCAAATTGAAACTTGTATTTGCGTAAGAAAGCAATTTTTCTAACTTATTTAATTAGTGACTGAAATTCAAAAGATAATAGGTGAAATTTTGTAATAAACCAGGATAAGTGTGTTTAATTTAATTGCATCAGTAGGTGCAGTGTGACTTTTAATTTGGTGTCTTATACTAATTTGGTAACTGTGTTATTATCCTATACGTCATCTATCAGGATGATCTTTTATTTGTAAACAACGAAGACGTAATCTGTATTCAGTTAATAGTATATAGATAGAAGTCATTGGCATACTGTGAGGAAGTCGTGCTATAATCTGATGTAATTGGAAAACAATGCAGAAGTTGCACAAATGGACCTCATAAAAATGAGTTGGCATAGCTGTGACACTGAAGGAAAAAACCCTACCAGTTAAAAGTGACTGGTGTTTTGACTGATATGCTTATTTATTTATGTCTTTTCCACTTCTCTGCCAATACACTCATGATCCTCAACATTTAAGCACAAGTTATACTTAGAGAGTCTCATGTGTCCAGCTTGTTTTTCAGAGGGTTTAACTGTTTCAGTGTTCCCCTACAAAATCTTTGCAATTAAGGATCAGAGAATAATTGGCATATCATTAGTAAAGGAAGGGTTAAAGCCATCTGTAACCTGGGGAGAATAGGGGGTCCTATAGCAGTCTGTGGAAGATCCGACTGAGCTGGTGGGTGTACCTAACTGAACTGTACTTCATAGAGCAAGGGCAGACCTGTTTATCCATCATGAGCACAGCGAAGCATGATAAGCATGATACCAGCTTACCTGTGGCTAGTTCTTGGCTAGTTCTTGGCTAGTTCTGGGCTTTGCATGCCTTTGGAAACTGCAGGTACTAGCATTCTTCAAAGCTAGTAGAGATTTGCAACAAAGGGTGCTATGACAGCAAGGCTGCAAATATTCAGGTTTTCTTGGCAAGCCAGGGATCTTTTGGAAATTTTCTTTTTTTCTCTCAGTGTAGGATGATAAATCCATCTGTTTAGTCTAGATATTACAGCAAATCCACCTGCTTTTGTAGCAGGGAGCCATGTGGATGCAATATAAAGGGCTTCTGTTTTGAGTAGAAGAGCTGTAGGGATATTGCTGCATCAAGGTCTACAGTTTGCAAAACTAAGGCTGAATCTCCCAGCTTTCTGGATGGTTTGCAGTTTTAAGTGTCATAGCCCATGCATCACTCCTCTGTGAGCAATGGCAGGTAGGAAAATGTCTCATATAATAGT
>WEIV01014780.1:0-26731 GCA_013390005.1 Calyptomena viridis | reverse complement strand
GGAACATTAATTTAAGGTTACACAGATACATGTGCCAAACTGCCTGAATCTCTATGTACAATATGAACTACTTCAACTTTTGTGATTTAAAAACAAAAATCTCTGTCACTATTGCTTGCAACTTTAAATGTGCCCTTGTCAGACACAATTATTCCCAATTCAGCAAAAATAAATTACCTGTAACAAGCGATCAAACTAGTGAAGAGCCAATTTACATGAAGAAGTTTATATTTGCAGCAAATGTCTTGAAAGAACCCTTCCAAAAGCAAATGTATTCTGAAAAAAAAGGAAACAGCAGAAGCATCCTGTGTTTCGCTGCAGTTCAGCAGAACTCACTGCCAACATCAATATCATATATGTTCTGAACTATGTTTTTCTCATTCTTATGCTGTGCCTTTTGAGGTTACATCAGGCAAACCAGTTTGGTATCAAAGTCCTCCATACACGTTGATATGAATTTGGATGTTTTTTCTTCCTTGTTTGTCCTTGGAAAAGCGATTGCAAAACTTTTATCAAGTTATCAGTCTCACAAGTAAAGAAAGGGACATAATAAACCCTCTTTTTCATCTTTTCAGGAACTGAGAAGTATACCATAACATTCAGATAGTAGAATAACAGTGTAAGAAATCATTTACACACAGAAATGTCTAGTGGCTGAGAAGTGACAATAAAATGTTTTTGCCATGTGTGAGCTGCTTGTTTTGATGAGAACATATTTTGTAATGCTTTAAAGATCCCTCAAGGATGGATTTGTTTTTGATGTTGCAAGAATCCTTCGTGGCTGCCCTTTGCACAAGAACCTGATGTATTATTGATGATGGGAAATCCTTGCTTCTGAGAAAGTCTTGAAAGGACATTTGAAGTGTTTGAGTTGTTTTTTTCCTTTTGTGAAATTAGTATTTAGGTCATATGACCTGCAGAACATCTCTGGCTGAAAAAGCAAACTTCAGGAAAGAGATGAGCCTGCTTCATTTGCAATGGCATTTTTCCACTCTTTTGCTGGCTTAATTCTGTTGAAATCATCCATATGGCATTGAAGTAACAAAATAGCTAATCAGATTGGGTAAGAGATCTAGATTTATGAAATTCTTACTAGTAATGAGATGGAAAGGGCTGGATAGAAAGCTCTTTAATATTAGAATTCTAGAGTGTTTTAAATGAGTTTGGTAGGACAAGGCAGAGTCAGAGGTTCAAAATTCAATGCAAGTGTTCTTGTTTTTAACCTCTTCAGAAGTTGCCAATTGATTTCTAAAACTGTCACCATTGCAACTAATGCCTAATCAAACTGTTACAATTTTTATTTCATTTGGGTTACAAATGAACTTATTTTATTTTGGCTGCCAACTCAGAATTTAAAAATAAATTTCATTGCATTGATTCCTCAGTCTTGTCATACTGTGGTAGACCTATGTTTTTTCTTTCTACTAACAATAACTACTATAGGACTAATGATTTTAAAATCCTTAAAAATTATACCTATGATAGCAGGCTATTGTTTGGAGGAAAAAGAGAAAATACATTAATACTAATACCAGTTCTTTTTTGAACTTCTACAACTAGATTTACTTCATAAACTGGTTGTGGATTAATACCACTAACCTGGCAGGTGTTAGGAGCCTTGGGTAACTTGAAATTTTGTCAGTCACCAATATTCATATTCCCTTGAGGCAAATATTAATCTAGCCTTCATCCTGCACCAATATTTACTTTTTATATCTATAAACCTAAATGTTTAATCACTCCTGTTAAGTCAATGCCTGTTCAGCATCTCATAACAACATGACATTACTGACAAGAGTAAATTTTAAATGTTCTTTTTATTGAAGTGCTTTGGTGTGGTGTCTTTCTGTGATCTTTCTCAACAAGTATTTGGAGAGCTTATTTACAATTGCTCTCCAAGTGCATGCTACAGCTTTATAAGTAGGCTTCATTAGTAATGTGATTATTGCTCTGTCAGCTTTGTTTTTCTACAGGTGATGGAGTATGATGTAAAGATACATATAGAGTGCTCTTGCTGTGCTGTAGGTAGGGATGGCCAGGTTTGACAGCTCCAGGTGGCTGCCGGAGGGCCACTTTCTAGGGCCAGCCTCAGCTTAAAGTCTGTACCTCCTTAGGCTTTCTATAGTCTGTGGAGGCAGAGGCTCCTTTAAAGGGAGAGCTGGACCCTGATCAAGGAACTCGGATGTAACCACAGCAGCTTTGCTCTTACTTGTTGATATGGAGGGCACTGTGGGAGCTCGGCATATCAGGCTATCCTCACTCTTTGCAAACATTCCCTCCTTGCAGACACCCCAGTCCATCATGGACACCAATTCTGATACCACAACAAGCTAAACAAGGGCCCAAGCCTGCAAAACATTTGTGTTCTTGCATCACTTGTGAAAGCAGCTTCAGGCAGCCATCAGCCATATTGCCCTAAACTCTGTGCAGTAAAAAAACATTGTATGAAAGAAAAGATTAAGAAGCCAGTCACAAGGTAGGTTAATAGTAGGACATAACAGATAAATACAATCAGAATTAGGGCATTTATAGGAATATAAAAATGGAAAAAAACTGGTTGGAGAGTGCACAGAAATGTAAACTTACATAAGCTTTTAGAGTTCATTCTGATTTAACTCTTTATCTGCTTTAGGATATGTGTATCATTCCTTAAGAACAGAAAAAACAGCTAACTCAATGTTGTTATAGGTGATTGCCATTATGTATTGTATGGATGGGAACAAAAATTTGTCAACATAAAATGTGTTTTAATGAAAAGTATTTTACTCATAGATACAACAAATATGTGTTCAGCCACAGATAAGGCTGGAAAGAGTTTATTTCCTGATTGTACTAATGGAAATATTTGAGGCCACACTTACAGTGTGAATCAGCTCCATTTAATTCAGTCACTGATTTCCATAAAACCTGCTGCAATTTCTGCCCATGTGAAAACTGTATTTTTATTGAGGCTGCAGAGAAGAAGCCATGGCCCTCTTGGAATCAGGCACAAAGTCTTCATTTTAAAATCAAAAATTATATTTGAGAGGACACAAGTATAATTATTTCCATTTTACAGATGGGGAAATAGAGGGAAATCAATCATATTACCCTAATTCTCACATGAGCACATCACTAATAGCATTTCCTGCCTTTCAGGTATAGCCCCAAAGTCTGGCATAGTCCCAGAACAATACTGTAATCATGTTGCTCTTTGAGGCACCAGACTTCTTTTTCTCAGGTCTTGAACCATTTCTCTCTTATTTTCAAATTATTTCTAATGAGATGTGAATGAATTGTGTCCTATAGGTATTCCAAGGTGTCTGTTCCACCAAGTCAGTGAGAAGCACTGTAAAATGTGAAACAAATACCATGCATTTGGGTAATCTGAAGCAATCTTGAGCTTTCTTTCACTCCTCTTTTTTTAATTATTTCTTAGGTTTATTTTTAAAATTTTATCTTTTTTTCTATCCATCTCTTTATCTTTTCCCCTTTTCCCTCTCTTCTCTCTTGAGTCTAGCGTAAGTACAGCTGTTAATAATACACGATTTGTTCTTCTAAATATTTTAACAGGGATTCTTTCCAGTAGACAGGAGGAAGAACATTGCCTACAGGGCATGTTTTGCCAGCTCTCCTAAGACATTCCTTGTTATTTTTCAGCAGCCAGCATAATGATGTGGTTGAATAACATCAAATGAAGTAAGATAAATATCCCTGTTCTGCACACCTTTGGCTGAGTCACAAGATCCTTTTCAGGACAGCAAAAGCATTTTATAAAAATCCTTTCACTCTGTCAGAATACATTGTATAGCAGGTGACTGATGTTCTGGTAGGTAATTCTAGTGTTAGCAGTTTATTAATTCTTAAGGATTCTGTACAAAAAGTTAAACATTCTTTGCAGAATCTGCAAACAGATGAAAATGCAACAAAATAACAAGGTGCAAACAGCCATTTTTGAGAGGAAATTACTACAAATATCAAGGCGAATTTTTTTAATGTTAGAACAAAGTACCAATGGTATCTTCATTAATAAAATATCTGATTAAATCTTTCATTAACTGTACTTCTCTACTATTAAGTTATACTGCTATAGCTGAACAAAATAAAGTCCGGAGAATTTTTTAAGCCTGGGTCTTCTAACACCAATGCATGATTAAATTATGATATTCCCTGTGGACATATACGTACTTATTCCTGATCTTAGAGTACTCAGTCAGCTTTCCAGCTTTAATTTCTTGGTTACTTCTGTTGTTTCAGTGCCATGCTAACTGGGACTGCACCCTGCTGTGAGAGACATCTCTTGAGGTAATGTCTGTGTCCTGCTCTTGCCAGGAAGGAAGAGGACCAAACACTTGCCTTCCTTGTGTGCCTTGCAGGGTGCTGGGAGAGTGCAGTGTGCTGCAAGGGCAATTATGTGCTGCCAAACTGAACAATATTCCCTCATGCTGTCTCTATCGTGGCTGGGAGATCTGCTAGCTCCTGCATTGCTTTCATACTTCACTTTGCAGGCACAAAATGGAAATGCTTTACACTTTCTGCTCTCTGTGTGCCATGATTCAGCATTTATTCTGCTCATCAGTAATGGTGAATCTCCTTCTTTGTTTTATGCGATCTAAGGATGTTTTAGATATTTCATACCTGTTGTAATAACATTCCTCTTGCTGAAACCAGTGGAAACCTTTCTGTCAACTTAACTAGGAGGAGGCTTGGGCCAGTGGCTTTCTTCCTGCACTTCTGTTTTGTTATTTTGGCCAGTTACTTTTTCTCCTACTGACAAATATTGAGTGTGACAATATCAGGCTGTCAACTTGTCATTAGTGGGTTTCCACAGGGCTCCTTAGGCCCTCTTAGGCCCTGTGCTCTTCAACATCTTCATAAATGACTTGGACAAAGGACTGGAAGGGATACTAAGCAAGTTTGCAGATGACACAAAACTTGAAGAAGCTGTTGACTCCCTCAAGGGCAGAGACACCTTGCAGTGGGATCTTGACAAATTAGAGGACTGGGCAATCACTAAACATGTGATGTTCAACAAGGGAACATGCCAGATTCTGCACCAGGGATGGGACAACCCTGGATGTGCAGACAGACTGGAGAATGAGATGCTGGAAAGCGGTGTCGTGGAAAGGGATCTGGGGGTCCTGGTTGATGGCAAGTTGAATATGAGTCAGCAGTGCCCTGGCAGCCGAGAGGGTCGACCATTGCCATCGCCAGCCAGCCAAGGGAGGTGATTGTCCTGCTCTGCTCTGCACTGGAGAGGCCTCACCTTGAGTCCTGTGTGCAGATAAGGAGCAGCTGAGGTCACTTGGTCTGTTCATCCTGGAAAAGAGGAAACTGAGGGGAGACTTCATTGCAGTTACAACTTCCTCATGAGGGGAAGTAGAGGAGTAGACACTGATCTCTTCTCTGTGGTGATCAGTGACAGGACCCAAGGGAATGGCCTGAAGTTGTGTCAGGGGAGGTTTAGGTTGGAAGAGGTTCTTCAACCGGAGGGTGGTTGGGCACAAGCAAGCTCTCCGGGAAAATGACCAGAGCACCAAGGCTGACAAAGTTCAAGAAGCATTTGGCCACGTGGTGTGACTTTTGGGAATGGTCCTGTATAGGGCTAGGAGTTGGACTTGATGGTCCTTGTGGGTCTCTTCCAACTTGGCATATTCTGTGATTCTGTGAAATGTTTCAGACTACTGTAGTAACCTCAAAACCTTCTTCAGCTCTAGGTAGTACCAGTATCTGCTTTCTGTATCTGTCACTTTAAATGGCAACGTTATTTAGCAACATGGGAACATGATTGCCTCTTCATTCCTATCTTTTTCCACTGATTGGATGACTGAAGTATGAAGACCTGGAAGTGTTGCAATATCCTGGTGTTGCTGCCTGCCTACATCTGGCCTGTTTGCCAGAAGTAAAGAAGGCTAAAGGCAAGTTTGATGACTCAGTGTTGGGGGTGGATTGGACAGTGGAACTGGTGAGGAGTGAGAATGATGGCTGTGGCTCAGCTT
The DNA here is from genome assembly GCA_013390005.1 of Calyptomena viridis. Lineage (NCBI taxonomy): Eukaryota > Metazoa > Chordata > Aves > Passeriformes > Eurylaimidae > Calyptomena > Calyptomena viridis. Next base: position 20,753 of record WEIV01014780.1, on the reverse strand, counting down.
TGTCCTTTGGGTACAGCTGGCTTTTTATTTTGCTGCAATTAGCACTTGGGGGATGGGAGGGGTTGAATTGGGCAACATTGCCCATCTTACCACCACTACAAGTTCTTTCCAGCTCCTCCAGAACCCTGTGGAATTTCAGTATTGATTTCTGTGGCATGTTCACATATGTCAATAAGTGTCTCCAAAACTAACAAAAGAGGAGTTAGGGCAGGGAAGCGGGGGAGGAAGGACAAGCAAGAGAGCCAGCTGAATATTTCTGCCAAGATTTGCTAGAGCTGTGTGACTGACTCTGTTATTCAGGTCCCATGGCATTTGCTGGTGGGTTTTAAGAATACAGGAGTTTAGTTATTAGTACCAAGGGCATATGGTTGTTGGATGAGCAGCTGGGAAATGCAAATGAAATATTAAAAATATATCAGTATTCTCTCACCATGGGGCTCTCTGACAGATAGGGCTTGTGTTGTGAGAAGGAATCAGGGCTGGAATCAGTGATGTCTGCAGTAAGAGAAAGACAATGGGGGAAAGAATGGGAAAGTGGTCATCCTATCATTAGGTGCTCATTAGGCTCAGGAAAAACAGCCATGTTGTAAGGGTGGGAGGTGGTGAATATCAGAATATCAGAAAATCTATCTGACCTGTCTATTTTCACTGCCGTCATCCAAAGTGAGGGGCTGGCAGGCCTGTGGGGGTGGTTGCTGGAGGAATTACCCAGCAATTGGTAGGAGTTGGGCAGTAAGAGAGTTTACAGGGGCTGGAAGGACCCCAGGGGGCATAGAAGCCCATGGGCTGCACCAGGAAAAGGAGCTGTGAGGGAGCTCAAGCTCTGAAAGCTGTCTCACAGGCTCATCCTCTCTGAGCACACTCCCTGCATAAGCAGGCAGCAGCCTGCTTCTTTCTCTCTCCTGGTTTCCTGTGTGAAAAGCTTTTCTTGGCTGGACATGCTCCTGCATGGTTAGTGCTGTCAGGTCACCTGGGCTCTGGTGATGGGTTCCTAGTGCACAGGCTTTTCACAAGCCCTATCACAAGATCAGTAGATTTTGAACCCTGGTGCCTTGGCACACGTCTTGCCTTGGTCTGCAAAGTTCTGATAAACATGTATTTAACATCTGAAATAGAACATGTTCATATTTGTTTGGATAGATCTAAGAAGATTTTTTGGATAAGTGCCATATTTTTCCTATGTCTGGGAAAATGTTTTCTCCATGTCCCAGTTTCTCTTTATAATTTAGAAGAAAAATCACTAGTGTACAGGTAGAAGGATGTGGCTAGTGTACAGGCAGGGGAAGGGGCTTCAGGTTTTAACAATATATAATATTGTTCCCTTCTAGACCATTTTTATAACCTGAACTCACTATATACCTCTTGTCCCTCCATGCCAAAGCTCCCTTGCTATCCTGGATGCATCTTGCTGTTACAGCAAAATTGAACACTGTCACCAGTGGTATAAAGACAAGTTGTGATTATTTCAGACTTATACAAATTTGACTACTGCGATTGACCATTACCCTAAAGTAGGGCAAGGAAGTATGATACCGCACTTGAAACTGTCTTGAGGCCAATGTCTGCTTCCTGCAAAACTCAGAGCCTCCAAGATGAAGTTTGCATGACTGCATGTCCATTCTAACCTGACTCTTCTCAGGTGAGATTCCAGCCTGATGGACAGAAATACATGGCTCTCCTTGCTGTCACTCTTTGAAGTTCTGGGTTTCCAGGCAGACTTACGACAAGCCATCAGTTTCCTCTCCTGGATCTGTCAGCTTGTCCTGCTATCCTGGCCCCATCAGCCACAGATCTGTCTGCCCTGAGGCCCTCCAGCAAGATTTGGTTAGTGTGGTCCTCATCTTTTCCTGGTTCCTTGCACTTTAAAATGATCTCCCATTCGAAATCATCACATGGCAATGTAACTTACTGGTAGTTGAATAAAGAGTGTGAAACTGCTTTTGTTTCCAAGATCATATCAGTGCTAAATAGGCTCAAGAAATAAGCAAATACTATTCCTGATAGGTCCTTGCTACTCTGCGGTATTACACACAGTTTTCCTTTGCAGCCTGATCATTTAATCTTTCTCTTACCCTTTTCCATATTAGTGCTGATCAAGCAAAATGACTTAGACAGTCAGCAAGAGGAAGCCACCATTATTTACATTAAATTTTGACCAAGTGAACGCCCTGATAAACCAGGTCACAGAGGACATGTATCCTGCTTTTTTTTTTCTTGCAGGTTCTCTTTTATGCTGTAAAGAATATTTACAAATACATCATTCTTTCTACATGCAAATGACATATTTAACACCCTGACAAGTTCAAATTAATGCCTGAAATTCTTTTAAGAGGAAATATTTAGTGTCAGAGAGAGGAGATGGTGGAAATTTAGGTGTTACTTCTTAGTAGCCCATTGGCTGTTAATAACTGTTATGGCTTATTCCAAATAACTGCAAGTAACAGCAGCAAAGATGATGTGGACTTCCTAGAATGGCAACAGCACCTGCTGATGCAATAATGGGCCTTGTGGCAAAGTTGAGTCCCGTAGGTTTTGCAATTAAATGCCTTTTCAGGTTCTTTCCTTTACACAGATACTGTCTCCATATGTGTCCTGTGTTAATACTCAAAGGTATCTTCATTGCATTTTAGCATTATAAGTACATCTAATTTTTTAAAAAAGGAATATTTCATCCTGCATTCTTTCATGCGTTGTTACTAAACTTGCACCACTTTTTCACCTCTGTTGAGCAAAACTGAGAGCATGGACCATAGAAAGGTTAGTGCTAACAGCATAACCAGGGACCTGCTTGAAGTCCCAGACTCAGTAGCAAGTTAGAGCACAGCTGAGCTGCATGTGTGTTTTAGGTGACGATTCACTGGCAGAACCCTGATGGACAGCAATATGTATTTAGCATCCATGCCCTCTCTCCCACCTCTTGGGAGGGACTATTGTAGACTAACTTGATGATCAGGCTGAAAAAATCAGAATTGGACTTAAAGTATATTCCATGTTGAAGGTTTTGTCACAGGATACAGGACTCTGTAGTGGATTGTGACAAACTGCTCCCTAAATTATGTTTTGTGACAATCAGTCGGGAGCACTCTTCTTCCTTTACTATGGTGGTACTGGAAAAGACTTTGTCTTTGGCCATAGCTTTAGATGAGGCCACAGGGAAAACCTCAAACCCCACTAAGACCTGGGACAATGCAATATCCAGGGAGAATTGCATCTTGAGGCAGTCTGTGAATCCCAGGGCTGTCACAGGCCATAATCTGCGACTTGTCATTTCTCAGTGATTAAGGACTGACTACAGACTTTCTTATCAACCAGAATACAATTAAAAAACCATAAAAAAATGGCATGCAGGACTTGAAATAAACAAATATTTTAAAACAAAAGGACAGCTAAATTCCTGACCCTGAGATTAGCACAGTTGGTTAGAACTTGGTGCTAATAACATTGAACTTGAGTTCAGAATCCTGTAGGGGCCGTTCACTTAGGAGTTGGACTTGATGATCCTTGTGGTTCAGTATGCATGAAAACAGTGTTCTAAGTATTTTCTGTAATTACATAAGAATCATAAGAATAAATTTGTTTTGATCTTCTCTCCATAGAAAACCCTTTTATGGGATGATAAAAAAAATGCTTATTTCTGTACATGGGTGAGTAGATGGCTAAACTACCCATAGATGAATAGATGGCCTAATGTGATTAGGCTTCTTTCCACTATGCCTAATACTAGAACACCACAAATCCAAATAATTTGGGGTTGTATCACCATTTGGATAAGTAAAAAGTTTCTTGTGGCAATGTTTGTTTTTGAAATGTGTATTGTTCAAATGTTCTATTAAGATTTTCTTCAGAAAACATATATTCTGACAAAATACAGAACAGATACAACAATAATTTCAAAGTTATTCCTTAATTATTTTTAAGCAGAGTGGTTCTGAAGTGGTGATGGCAGCAGGAACACAAGAGCCAACTGCAAAGCAGTGTTATGCTACTCCTTTGGCATAAGGAGGTCAAAGAAATCTGGTACTGTTGTGATATCCCTGAATTTAATTCTGGAATAATCCCTACAGTTATTTTTCTTGACCTTGCACAAGAAAGGACATTGCATCCCTTGGAGAACAGTTATTCAGAAGAGGTATGCTTTCTAAACCCTACATTTCTGCTGCAACAGGAGTTGTGTCTCCTCAGGACTTTTTAGAAAGCAACACATGACAGTAAAAGGATTGTTGTATATATGTACAACCCTCTATATTTTCATTTAGTAATTTCCAAGCAGTTCTCAGAGGAGAAATATTAATCAGTTTCTTAGGAGAAAAAATTTAAAATACACATAGAAAGCAGGTTGCGACTTCAGACGATGAAGGCTTTGGCAATTATACTACTTTAATTATACCAGTTAATGCATTACCCTTCAGATGTTCCAACACAGCTGTTTGTGCAGCTGTTGATGAATCAGACTGAGGGGATCATCAGAAAACACAGTTTTTGGGAGTGTTTCTAAAAATGACATCTGTTTATAAGCTGGTTCATGGTGCCTTATGGCATTGCTGCACAAACAGCTATGCCAGAACAACTGAGGAAAGTGGAAAAGGGTGAGAGTCAGAAATGGATGGGAAAGATATGAGAATCTTACATTGGCAATGATACAAAGACTTTGTCTTCCAGCAGATAAAACTTTGACTTTTTCCTTTATAATCACATAGTAAATTGTATAAGGCATTGCAAGATAGTATGCAGAATGGGGAGAAGATCTTACAAACAAAAGCTGTTGGACTACAAATTAACTGGTTTTGCTAATTTTGCTTCTTTGTTGCTGTTGTGTGTATTTAAATATAACATTTCAACATCATTTATACCTTTGTACTTTAGCAGAAATACTTACATCCCCCAGTGATCTTTGTCCAGAGCTGGTGTCTTATTCTTGACAGCATGTCCCAGACAAGTTCTATTTGTCATTATATATAGACTGCCAGGAGCTTGCAAAGGTCTCATTTTTTTCTGCTCTTTGTGCATTTTGATGACAGGCACAGCCATCAGCATTCCACACTCTGGGGTAACAGGTCAGCATAGCTGCTGGTGACAACAGAAATCTGTAGCCTGCACTTGAAATGGAGCAGGTATTAGGATCAGCCCATAAAATATTCCTAGATTTTGTGTAAACTATTCAGGCTACAAGATATTATTTCCCTCCCAAAACATATCTTGTGGCATCAAGCATTACACTAATGAAAACTATCTTCAATGAGTAAGGCTAGACATGTGACACTAATATTGTGGTGCAATGGTGGCATAGGTTTGGAAATCCAGTTTACTGTTGCAGGTACAGATATTCCTGCATTAAACAGCTGATTTTATCTATACACACACACTCACACACACGTGCATGCAAACATATGCATACAACTTAGTTCTTACTGTATTTGCAGTCTAGGTGGCTTGGGTGAAAGAAATTATGTCATATATTGTCTGTGATAGCTACATATGTGATTTCCTTACCAGCTGCTGAATGTATCTATAAACTATATGAACTATATAACATACAAGAACTGCCACTGCCAAGTGTAGATCTTAATGAACCCTCCTGGGTCTTGAACTCTGCCTTGTCTTTCATCACATGTGCAGAGACACAGAATATCCTAGCACTCACATATCCTCCTCACTGCTTTCTCTCTTTGGCCTGATGTTAGATGCTGAATTGTGTGTGGGTTACATACACAGAATAAGTGTGTCAGGTCAGGAAGTTTCCCCTTCTAAATAAACAAATGGATTGTACTTTCTTTCTTTATTTCTTTCTGTCAGAACAAAAAGTAAGCATTGTTTGGTTTCACCATGGGGGATAGAAGGCTGCAGTACTAAACTGATCATTTGTTTCTTGGTTTGCTCAAGTCCCTTGTCTTCGACATATACAGAAAGTAGCAGAACTGCACCTGCTTTCCAGTATGTTTTGACCTGAGGGTAGTATATGAAGAGAGAAATAACAAATTTCCACTAGAAAAAGGAGATGAAAAAATCAAAACTGGGGTTAAAGTCTTTGAAAAAATGTTAGAACATTTCCTTAACCAAAATAAATGTGTTAGCATTTTTTTTCCAATCTTGAATGCACTCATAGTCTAATTACAGGCAATATGTGTTTGATGCATTCTCTTAAATATTTTTGCTATGCTCTGAATGAAGTGTCAAGGTCTCAAATGAATTTTGTTTTCCTAGATAGTGTTATACATGCTTGTGTTTGCCTGGACTCAGTGTGTGTGGGAGGCTCAACCACTCAGGTGCTGTTTAACTTCTTGCAGGATGAGGGCCCCAGATTTTGCTTTAGAAGGCATATGTGAGCTACTTCTAAAATATATTTTTAGTTTTATGCAAAACATTTTTATCTGTAAGTCCAGTTATGTGTCAGCCTAATTCCCACACACCTCAAACACAAATTACCAGGGCAGCAAATACACATTTGAATTCCAAATATGCTTTAGTGCAGCACAATGGTTAAGAATTTTTTTTGTTATTTTCTTTTTATTTTTCTTTTTTTTTTCCTCTAAAGCTAGTTAGTGCAGTATTAGGTAGGTCACTCTGGCCACATTCCCAGAATTTAACAGTGGGGGCCTTGTGGAATGCTAAATGATGTGTATAACAGCATTCAGGCTCTCTGTGAGCCAATCCGTCAAAACATTTGCAGCTTTGAAAATATGTTCTTCAAAAAAATGGGCATATGGAACTTATTAGACTATTTGGTGGAGTTCAGGCAGCAGAACCCAAGAGAAGCATAAAAACATTTGAGGACACAATTCTACCTTAAGGTAATAGGATCTCTAAACTGTTCTTTTGCAATCAAATAAATACAAAATACAAGGAGGAAACATCCTGAATGGAGAATGTTTTACATTCCAAACAGTCACAAGGCCTTAAGTAAAGAACTTGTAACAGTAGTAAAAAGGTAGTGGTTTGATTGCAGCAAATCTGTCTCCTCAGCAGAGTGTATTGATCCCTGGCTCTTTAACAGTTCAAGTAGTATTGAGGAGTTCTGACTCATGGTTTTACTGCAGTGGATTTCTGTCTCTCTGGTGCATTGGCAGCGAGGGTCAATCAGTCTCCTTGGAGATGAAAAAAGACAGTGCTGCTGCTGAGAAACACAAATGAGCTGCCACTTTCTAGCACCTGCTTGTACCTTCTTCCAAGTGATTCCTTGTCCCTGTTGCATGGTGAGCACAGAATGACCCCAGAGTGAGCAGGTCTTCCTTCACAGTGTTGAAGAAGGTGGAAAACTGCACGAATGACTTAGACTGAATTCTGTCTTTTGGAGCCATGGCAAGAGAGAACACTGGGTTTTGCTGTTCCATGGGTAGCCCTAAAGCAACTGTTAGATTACACTGAGACCGGGGACAGAATTATAAAAGGATGGAGAATTCTGTACAAACCCTAACCTATCTCCCATCCTGTCATCTGCTTTGATGCTCCTCTGAGCATGAAACTGAGGCGTGGGCAGGGTCTTTATACAACCTGCTAGCTTTGATCACTATTGCCAATAATTAAAAGGACACCCTGTTCTTGTATAGTTTCTTTCATACACTTGGTTGTTACAGGCCAATGTAGTATTTTATGGACCTCTGACCAACATTTTCTGTCCCAGAAAAAGACTGAAAGCTAGAGTCTCGGACTTTGTTTTGTTGATTTATCTGTACTCAAGGATATTTCTCTTTCTGGCTGGCTGTATTGCAAGGAGACAAAATGTCATAGTGAAGTATTAAAAATGGAGTAAGGCTGGTGACATTTGCTGCCACCAGCAAATAGAGTGGTCTTTGTTATTGTAGTGTTTGAATCAATAACTGAGCGACATAGCAGGCTGTGACATCTGTGGTGCCATTATACATAACCTCACAATTATGTTCTTAGCAGGTTAGCAAGTTTGTGACCATTGTTGGAGTGACAGACAATAACTCCATGCTGTAGAACTACTGTGCTAGAAAATCATGTAGGATCTGTGGGGAAGGATTCTGACACTGCAAATTCTGCCTTTTTAGCAAGCACCATAGAGTAAAGCATCACAGAAAATAGGTCTCAAACCTGAGACATTGTAATAGCTGGGGAAGAGGGAGCAAGGAGGGAGAATGAAACCTCTGCCTTTAGTCACAGCTCCCTGGAAACTTCAGTGACCCTTATTCAAAAAGCTTAACATGATACTTGGCAATATCATGAGATTTTATTTGTTATCATTGCTACCAGGTATTTGAATGGCAATCCCCCTATCTATCCTGAAGATATGTTGTATTGTTCTGTTATGTGAAGGTCCTTGAAATAAGCTGTGACGTGCACAAGAACTTTATTTTTCACTTCATGCCCTGTATTTGGAAGAGACTCTTGGGACAGAAAAGCTTCCTGGTAAATGGACACTCCTACTTGAGTGGAAACCTTTGAAAAAGGAAATTGCCTGTAATGGTTTTGTGGTTGCCTCCATTACCAAGCTGCAGTGAATAAGTAAATCAAGTTAAACTGCAGCTATATTCCCAGACCCCTTTACCACTGATTTTCCCACCTGAGAAAAATCAATCTGTGACATTCAAGAACTGAATTTTCACATGGCAGAAGCATGACACTGGAGATATAGGTTTGGAGCCAGGACAATGCTTTTGCCTGTAATGCAGGCATAAAAGAAAGTAGCCTCGAAGCTGCTGTGAGGCTCAAAGTAGCTGCTCAAAGAAGTCTTGTGCTTTGGCCTTCTGCCACTCCTTTTGAAGTCAGGGACTTCTCCCATTGTGTTAGATTTTAACACAGAGCAATTTCGAACTCCTTTAAAAAATCTTATCCACTATTTTCAGTGCATGGTTTTGTCAATCCAGAAGATTTTGTTGCTGGAAAGCATTGTGGAATGCCAGGAGGTGGACTGATTTCTTCGTGTTAGCCCTATATCTTCAGAGTGTCCTTGATTTTCTTCCTGAAACTGTAAGATGCTGGAGCTGACCCACTGTCACTGCCTACTTCCCAAGCCCACCATGGAAAATGTGAGAAGGGACATGGGAAAGAAAGACAAAAGCAGAATTGCCGTCAGCAGCTGCACTGCTTTTAGTTCTCTTGGGCTGTGTTGGCAGCGTCCTGCAGGATGGTCCCTTCCTCTGTCCTCTCTCCCTTCTCCTTTCTGCTGTTGTTCCCCTGCTCATGGTCCTGTGGATGAGCTTTTCTGGGCAGGTTAGTTATGTAGTACTGGGTTTTCCCCCTATGGCTGGGTTTGTAAGAGCCGGGTTGCTCTGTGTGCTCCTCCTCACCACGTGTGCTGAGTACAGCATCTGGCTTTAGGTCATCGGCTTATGGACAGGTTTTCTTTTGTTACAGCAAATACGGGTTCGTGTTTAAGGGATTTGGTTGTCACAGCACTAGTTGAGGTTCCTTACCAAGCTTTATGGAGACTTTGAACCAAATTTGATTTTCTTAAGTCTCACTAGTTAACTACTCAAAATGCATTCATGGAGTAACTAAACAAACAAAACTTTTGATATTGAGATCTGTCTGCATTCTGTTCTCTGTTGTGGCTAATATCTATTGAGACATTAAGCTTTGTTCTGCTCAAGTTATTTTATTTATATAATTTTAATGTATTTTACATTGGTATTCTGCAGCTACTTCCTAAGGGATTTGTGCTTGGAAAAATTAGAAGAATGAGCCATGTAAGTCCATGAGAGAGGTTATAAAATAAACATTATACCATGTGTGGGGTAACATTTTTTATTGCAAGTGGCTGCTCTCACTTTCTGGCACTTATACACACAGCCATCTGTTTGAAGGCTGTTTGAAGTGGCTGTATTCCAGGATTTATGTAACTTGTCTGTAGAAAGGAAATGACATCACTTAGTTTCCTGAAGAATATTACCAATGTCAGAACTGAGGAAATAAAATCTACAATAAATAGAATATGTAGTTTTAAACCTTTTTTTAAACCTTTTACAGTAGGACACCTCTCCATACTGGTCTGCCCACCCCTTCAAAGCCCAGGAAACCCGATTCATTTCACGTAGACTTTCACACACACTGCTAGCAGCAGACTGCAAGCCACTGTAACTTAGATGTTACATTGATGAAATGAAATCTGGTAAGACAGGACTGAACTGAAACAATGGCAAACCCTGCAATGTGCCTCCTTTTAAAGATATAAGCATAAAATAACAACAGCAACCTCCTAATTAGACTGGGGTAAGCTTCAGCACTTTCAAGTGACCACAAAAGCACAGCAAATGTTTGTCATGCCTGGAAAAAATATTCAGCTCCATGAATAAGGGCTAACCAGTTTTATACAGACTCACATCAGGGTTTAAATTGAAAGTTTACATTATTAGAGTCTTCATAAAGGCTGTATATGTTCTGAGACATATGTTCTGAGACATTGGTTTAAATCTTTGCCAAGCTGTACAGTTTCTTGACTGGTGATTTCAACTGAGCCATGTTGAGTTACATCACATGAGGGCTTCCTCCTTCTCCATCTTTTCAGGAACTCTTCATACTTTTTTTTGCTGACAATTCTTGTTTTATCATCTGCTTTGCCTATAGAACTAAGTTGTCATGTGAATTAAGAACTGCTGGATCACCTAGCCAGGAGCTCAAATAAAGTGAGAAGGTCAGTTACTTCTTATTTTTATGTTTGGTTGGAGTTTGCTTTTTACTTTCTTTGTGTGAAAAATAGAGCAAAATAGACAAACACTCCTAAAAGGACAATTTTGACTGGCAGAAACTTGGCCATAGGTCACTGGTATAGGTATAATTTTATATTGCTTTTACATTTTTGAGGGGTTTCATGTGTAGCACAAATATGAACTAATGACAAACAAATTGAAATTTCCAGAACTTTTGTTATTCCTACCCTTGTCTGTTGTTTATAAAGATGCTTGTCCAATGCTACTCACTCTGTCCCATAAACTGAAATGTAGCTGGACTTTAATCTGTGTTTATTAAACAGATTTAGGCTGCATATTTTTCACATTCCTATACTTTTATTCCTGTCAAAAGAAAATGGAAATGAGGAGAAAGGTTGGTCACTGATCACACTTAGTAGTTTATGGAATTCATATAATCTGCTAGTTTATGACTGGCCTTGGATATTCTCCAGAATATGTTGAAATCTGAGAAGCCACACTATCCATTTGAAAACAATACAAGCGAGTACAAAAATATTACTAGCCTTTGTGCCTCAACAAAGAAATAAAATCTACGTAATATCAAGGTACAGATGCCTGTTACCTGGGAGATATTGGCTAACAAACTATGGCATAGCATTATAATAATAGGAAAGTCTATGTAATCAGAGAAGTGAGAAACAAAGGAATTTATTTCCACCTGAAATAAATCTTTGTACAGACTTTTCAAACTAAATCCATAAAATCTGAGATTAAATGCAGAATTTAATGAAATTTTTTTTTGTATGGATCACCTCAGAGCAGGAGCTGAGGCCTCTGTCTAGGTGAGTACTTATAAATAAAGTTAATTGTGTCAATGACTTTGACATTTGCCTAAATTAGAGGATAACTAATTAACTAACATTACTGTGAGACTATAGTGAATCTCACTGTTGATTTAGACAGTACTTAAAGTAGGATATTAGAAAGTAATGGTTTTAAATCCATTAGTTAGAACTAATGCAAAAATTATAGTGATTATTACAGTGAATTGGGTCTTATAGATTCTTAGCATGGAAGTACTCAGTAAAATTAGCATTCCTTGCAGATGTTAATTGTATTCCTATAAACTAGCAGTAAGCCTCTTGAATCACCAAATCTCCTAAATCCTCTAGTTTTGAAGGGTGATCATATTATAGTCTTAAGAGAATGTCTGAAAGTATGAACTCTGATTTGACCAAATCTCCAGAAATGAATGGCTGACTAAATTATAAATCTGCACTCACTCCCAGTTATCTATATTTTGGGTTAGCCTAAGGAGTCTGAAAAAGACAAATATGAACAATGAAATAAACTATAAAAAGTCTTTCAAAGATTCCTATGCAGATGATTATAATCTGTATCAGACAAGTAGACTTTAATGTGTTAAAAGTAGTAATAATTAAAGGGAAAATATACCACCTTGCTCTTCTACCTGATGTGCACCTTTTTTTAAATCATCTTTATTAAAAAACCGTGTCCTTCTTTAAAGCAAATAGTTAGTACTTAGTTGAAAAATATGTCCTATGTGTTGTTAATTTTAGTTGTGTATCTAATATCTAATACAGGTGCTCTAAATACCTGTTTTTGTTGTGAACAAAATGAATGATTCCAACCTAAAATTACATAAATCACTGGGTCTCAACAAGTTCGTATTGAAAGAAACTAGGAACAACTCATGTCCTTCAGATCTCCCACTGCTTTGGAGTCCTGGCTGAGTAAGGGCCCTTAAAACTGAAGGACCAGAGATGAAGAGTCCTGCAATGGGAAGAAAATGTTCCTAACATGATAAGGCTTCAAATTTAATTTAGGAATCTTATGGTTTTCTAGGTTGCTAGCTAAAGTGTGGAGAGTGTCAAAACCTTTGGATCCCTAATTTTAACTGTGTTATAGGGGTTGAGGGTGAGTGTGGACCCTGAGAGCTCTTGGTGGAACTGTGGCTCCAGCTCCCTGATGAGGAACATCAAAACCTTGGCAGTCCTAACATTGAAGTGACCTTGGTTATAAGTTTGTCTCAAAACACAGAGCCTCCGGAGCCAGCAGATGAGCTGGCAGGGTTATAAAAAAAACCTTTCCAATGTTTTTTGCAGCAGTACTTGTTCATGAAAAATGCTGCCATTTGTGGAAAAAAAAAAGAAAAGAAGAAAAAAAGGAGCCATTAGTATATCTCCAAGACTTTAATTTGTATTCCTAAATGACTGATTTTAATTGCAGAAGCACATAATATTGAGGATTTTCTGATAGAGACTCCTCTGCTCCCATTATTATGAGTGTGATCACAAGCTGAGCATATAAGTAAGGCTTTATTCACCCTGAATTCTCAGCACGGATATATTCAAGACATGAAAATCTATCCTACAGGGAGAAGCCTTTGTCTTAACAGTAGCAGAGGAGTACTACAAGAATGAATTAACTGTCTATCTGAAAAATGTGGAATAAAATGTGATTGTAGGATAGGAAATCTGAAATGAAATGTTAATGCCTAACATGGAATGTGTCTCCATTTCCAAGCCGTGTGAACTGCATTTCTACAGTGTTACATAATTTAGAGTTTTCTAAAGATATTTGTGGTGTGGAGGCTTTAGTATTTTTAAATTTGTTTTGGTTTAAGCATGGGATGAAATCCCAAAATGCTGAAGTAGTCAGTGAAGGAGAAAGTACCCTGGACTTCTGTGCCAATCCTAGCTCATTGATCCAGTTGTGAGAACATGGAAGTCTCAATTGCTGACCTTGATCATTTGCAAAACAGGCCAGCTGGGGAAAACAGTGTTATGGGAGGATGTTTGTGTATCCAGCTTCCTAAATACATAGGTCCCTTCCCTGCTCCTACTCCTCTTCTTTGGTTTCTGTGGGATGGGACTGTTGTTTCAAGGCCATGGTCCTGCCTCAGCTCCCAGCTCACCCTCCCACAGTGAGTAGCCTGTCCAAGGTCCTTCTGGAGACCCAGGGAAATTTTTTTGAGTGTGGCAGCTGTGAGGCCCTGGAAATTGCTTTGCTGTTTTTGTTGAGCAGGCAGGTGATCTGGAAGGAGTAAGGGAGTGTTCAAGTGTTTGTCCTAAGGGAAGCAATTTCTTATGTTCCTATTTGTGTTCCCTTGGAACAGGAACCAGACTGAGTTTGCAACACTTTTTATGGAATCATAGAATCATAAAATAATTTTTGTTGGGAAAGATCAAATCCAACCGTTAACCCAGCACTGCCAAGTTCACTGCTAAACCATGTCCCTAAGCACCCCATCCACATGTTCTTTAAATACCTCCACGGATAAATACCTCTACCACTTCCTTGGACAGCCTGTTCCAGTGCTTGACAAACCTTTCCTTGAAGATACTGTTCTCAATATGCAAACTAAACCTTCCTTGGAGCAACTTGGGGCTGTTTCTGCCTCCCCACATCCTCCTTTCAGGCAGTTGTAGAGAGCCATAAGGTCTCCCCTGAGACTCCTTTTCTCCAGGCTAAACACCCCCAGCTCCCCCAGCTATTCCTCTTAACATTTGTGCTTGTGCTCCAGACTCTCTACCAGCTCTGTTGCCTTTATCTGGAAATGCTCCAGCACCTCAACATCTTTTTTGTAAAAGGTCCAGAACTGAACTCAGTGTTCAAAGTGTGGCCTCACCAGTGCCCTGTACAGGGGGACAGTCACTGCCCTGGTCCTGCTGGGTGTAATAGGACTGATACAGGCCAGGATGTCATTGGCCTCCTTGCCCACCTGGGCACACTGTTGGCTCATGTTCAGCTGCTACCAATCAGCACCCTCAGGTCCTTTTCCACCAGGCAGCTTTGCAACTCTTCTTCCTTGTGCAGTTTTGATGTTAGAAACAGAATCACATTCTAAAAACAACACCAACACCAACATTATTGAGATCTGTCCTGTGATCCCTGGGTTTGTTCTTTTTCTTTAATTACTATTTAGATGAAAGCAGCAAGAAAAAGTGGTAAATACAAATGCAGAAAACAGCAAGAAATTACAAACATGCAGGGACAACAGGAACAGGAACAACATGCAGAAAGCATTCTTAAAAACTTCCAAAGAACTTTAAGCCATTTTCTTGAAGTAGTGTTTCTCTGAAAACAGTTTAGGCAGTGAGTGACACATGCTTACTTCACAGAACATTTTCTGACTTTACACAACATCTGCTCACTTTGGCAACACATTTTCCACGGTCAGCCTTTCACAATCAGCAGCACTGACTTCCCATTTATGCCTGATCTGGTGTTCTCAGGCCATGGGTGGAAATTAAGCATGCAAATGTATTTGTGAATTAAGTATATTTCAATATGGTAAAGCATGATCAGCTAGACACAGAAGTGTAACTTGCCGTGTTTCTTAGGGGTGTGTGAAGGACTATTTCAGAGCTTTCTTCTGCACTCTCTGAAAGAACAGAATTTGATCTACAAATACATAGGGTTGGGAAAGCCCAAACTTACTGTAAATTCTTATTCAATATCTTGAATACTGCTTTCAGAGTTGAAATATCCTTGACGCAAACACCACAGTTCTATAAGTAGCTTTCTATTAAGCTAGTGTTGACTTAACCCATTCCTCCCCCTTCTGCAGCCCATGTTCAAACCTACTTTGGGGTGTCATTGTGATAAACTTGACCAAAGACTGCATATAGCTGGAAAAAAATCACCTCAAACATTAGAGGGAACACTGTGTAGTGGGGTATTTTTCACCAGGATTTATTGAAAACAGTTATAGAGATGTCTCTAGAGGACAAGGTGGCAGGGACTGCCATGGTTCAAGACTTCTGACAAATTAAACTCCGTGCAAATTGACAGTGAAAATTGGCCTCTAATGTATGTATAACTACTCCCATGTCAAAGCCCTTTTTTCTAAGGCAAAAGTAGCAGTATTAGTGGGAGTAAAATCCCATTTACACAGGTCAAATAGCTTTTATATGCCCCTAGAGGAAGATTGATTGTCACCCCTGGAAGTGTTGGAGTGTTTGGCTGAGCAGCATGTCCCTCTGTTCCTGCTGCCCCCAGCCCCAGCAGCACCAGGAGTGCACATGCCAGGGCCCCTTGGCTTCGCAGCACAGCCTAGAAGGTATTTATTCTTCTGTAGGCTGCAAAAACAGGAAGTGACATTTCAAGTAATTGCAGATTTACTGTGAGCCTGTGGCTGGTCTCTCTGCATTGTCCTCGCTTTCCTGTTTGAGCTTGGAGGAAGTGACCAGAGGGATGGGGGGAAGGGAAACCTCCCTATGATGCCTCTCCAACTGCAGCCTACATTACTTAGGGGAAGAGTGACGAAAACATATTCAAATCCTTGCCAAAGGCTTGCAAGAAATATTTGACATCTAACCTATAACAACAAGTTGGAGTTAAAGGTTAAATCACACACAACCCAAGTGTTTGGGAAAAGGATGTGTTTATGTCATCAACTTTTGTTGGTTTGCAAAGGAGCAGTGTAGGACAGCAGAACGGGCTCTGACTATCAGGAAAATACACAGTGGCTTAGTGCAACTGTCTGTGAACATGAAAAGTGCCAACTGGTTCTATATATTTATGTTTTCATATCCAAATGCCTTTTTCAACTCAGATAGTTAAATAAGGAGAGCACAGGGTAGATACCTGGCTACTTTCTTTGCCTGTGTTCATGTAGATATGAATTATTCCCCAAACACTCTGGTTTTCAATGCAGTATCACTTCTTGTGGGAAACTGCCACTGAAGAATCAATCATCGTTGCCCATTACTCTCATGTAATTTATGAACCTGGAAAATCCAAACTAGTAATGTGTTTTCTAAGATAATATAGTGATATTCTGCAAACTGAATGATGAAAATATCATTGTTACTAAGTGCCAAAACACCGCAGGGGCTATTTCATTCTATACAATGCTAATACTTTGGTAGTTGTATTTCAGGAAAATTGATACTGCTGGCTATTTCTTCTTCAGTCTGTTGAAAAAGTAGCTGAATTTGGGAGGATCTGTTGCATGAACTGACAAGGTTTTTTCTCATTTAATTTCTAGCACCCTGTGGGAATTTACCAGACAAAGACTGATGAACTTCAAGAAAATTAGTCTTATCCTGAGGTAATTAATATAATTTGTATGTTGTTGCATCTTTCTCTTGTTGTATATTACTTCATAATATATTATATATATGGTCATATACTACCCCATTACCACTTACCACTGAGAACCAGTTCTAAACTGTTAAAGAAAGCTAGGTGAGAAAAATCCCATTAGCTATCTGAGATCTGTCTCACCTAGCTTTAGCAGTTTTGAATGGGTACTCAGAACTAGTTGCTTACTCTACCAGCACTGTAGGGGCATGGGAACTGTTGGAAGAAAATTCGTGTCACATGCCTTTTTAGATGGATAGATCACTGATAATAAAGGGAAGCTATATGAATGGTTTATAATTTATACTAAATTTCTAATTTGAGAAGGCTAATTTTAAGTAAGCAGAATCCTGCTGTAAAGACTAAATTTTCTTATATTTTGCACAAATAAAATTAAAAATAACTTTGGGACATGAATTATAGGTTAGTATTAATCCTCTGTGAATGTGCCCCATTCATTAAGAAAAAATTTAATAGTGCATAATCATTCCAAGTACTCAGAATTATATGCCAATATGTTGTAGCATGAATATAAACATTGTGCTGGCAGAGCAAGAGTGACTTCTGGAAATTTTCCTTTCAGAAAAGGCAAAGCTGCCAATAGCACTTGCAAGGGAAAAAAAGTAGAACAATATATCAAATTAGGATTTCTTATTCATGTTCTGTCAGACCAGAGGTTATCAATGTTTATTTAGTTATGTGTATTAGACAATATGCCTTGAGATACAGACATTGTGCCAGTAGTCCTCATTTATAAAATGAACCAGTCTGGAAGTTACTCTAAGATGCTTGATTATTTTATTTTTAGTTAAGTCCTTCCTCATTGGTGGCATTGTATTGCTTGTATCACTGTTAGAAATATTTCCCCATAATGATTTTCTCTTTCCTACAGTTCCTACTTTTTCAGAGGAAAAGTAAAGGTACCGGTGAGCTTAAAGACCAAATCCAGATGTTGAAAAGAAGGAATTAAGACAGTTTTAATTGACCATCTTCTATATGCCACTCTTTCTTCATATTAATATTTCTTTTTCCTTATGCTCACTAGGTCAGCTCATCAGTTTTGTGTTTAAGTGCAGGGGTGTCAGTGTTAACTGTGGTGTCAACTGTCCCCATGCACTGGTGACAGTGGAGTCTTCCACAAGAACAGGGGAATTAGAGCTTTTCAGACTGGAATTTCCATTTTCTTCTCTCGCACCCCTTCTGAATTTCACATGTGCTGCTTCAGTCTCTTATTTTGTTGTCCTTCAATGGGAAAGACTGGGGTAGGCCTTTGACTTCATACTTTAAATTTTGGATCCTTGTCTGACAAGTAAGATATAAAAGCCTTCCTCCAAGCTGGACAGAAGAGTTGTGAATCTGTTGTTCTACACCCTAGGTGCTACTTTAACTACTGGACTTGCACAGTGCTGAAGAGGGAGAGCTGGCAGGGAGTTCTGAAAGAAAATCTTTTAACAATTATGCAAAAATCAAAACTGAAACCAGCAAACCAATATACCTGTTATCAGAACAGACCCATTAGTTATGTAGGTAAGATTCCACCTTTTCCATTGTGTCACAAACTGACCCTTCAACGTTCTTCATTCCAGGCATTAGTGTTTTAGTGGTGGTTTTTCCCCTTTCCTCTCTTCATTAACCCCTTATGCTCACTCAAAGGAGATGGAAGCTGTGTGAGAGTCTATGGCAAAGGACACTGCTCTCATCAAAGCTGAATCTGTGTAGAGAGACACTTAGTGGCTAAGGGATGTTGGCTGATCTCAAACTATTACTGTATGGACCATCTCACTTCACTGGTTACTCTGAGTTTCCTTCTGCTCTGAGAGTTCTTGATAAATATTTTACAGTGCCAAGCATTACAGCATTTTACATGTTGTAATCAAATAAATCAGTTTTCCTTCTGGATTAGGAGGAATATATTTCATGTTAAGAGAATAAACATGAATTGAACTTCATCAGTGAACTTAATCAATGCTGTGAGACTGGAAAAAGAGGTGACACAGGGAACAGAGGACTGCTCAGCCTTTTTGTTTTATTTGCAGAGTTTCAAAAATTATGGTCGTGGGTCCATGGTCCAGGAAAATGTGTGCCAGTGACCTCCATAGAAATATGCTCCTGCTCATCAGCCATGGATCTGCTGAACATCATCCGTTGGTGTATTTCAGTGGAAATATTAATTCTTGTTTACCAAAGTTCATAAGGAACATACTGTCGCAATTCTACTTTGTTATTCAAGTGGGAATTCTATACTATTAAACAACTGATGATACACCATATTGTCCTCAGTTTTAATTTTATAATATATGGTTAAAAAAATCTTCAGTGTCATCTAAAATCCATATGGAGGAAATTATGTGAAATAACCTGCGCATTTTTTGCTGTTATTGAAAAAGAGGAGTTTGTCACATTTTTATGACACTGTCACTTGAAACTATTTTCTTAACATGGTCTACTTGGAAAAGTGGAGGTACATGTCTGACAGTGATGTCACAGCCAGTTGCACAAATATTACTCCTTACTGTAATATATTTCAGCTAAAATTTGAAAAACAATTTGAAAAAAACCCTGCTGTATGAATAAAAATTTGCTTTCCCCAGAAGCAATATGACATACAAAATATCTGGGGTTTTCTTGTTAGCCTTGTGGCCCAACCATGTGGTCACACTTTATCATTGTGGTGTAAGTTTAGAATGTTTTAGAAGTGCAATTCAAGCTCTCAGCTTTGATAGGATACAGGCATCAACTGCTCTGTCCCTTGAACTGTGACCTAAAACAACCGGGCTTTTTCCTTCCCCGTGGGAATCATGTGATTGCACTCTCAGCGGATAATTTTTCACAGATCCTTTTATGCTATTTCCTACAGAGGAAAACCATCCTGTTATCTTACTTTAAAAGATTACTAATGAATGTTTTTATGTGGTTTTTTTTTTGCCTTTTTTTTTTTTTAGGTATATGTCTTCTTCCCTTTTATTGCTTATCTAAAAGCATANTATCTAAAAGCATATGTTTCAGAAGAAGTAAGGAAGGATTACAGGACAGCAAATAAGCAAGAATAAATATGATAAGAAAATTCACTATACTATAGCATGAAAAATAGTTAAATAGCAAATTCATCATTTCCCACCAAAACAGAAATAAGTCACAGTTTAAAGTCATCACAGAAAATGTTCTGTAGTCTCAGACTGTGAATTTCAACAAGATACAATTTTCAGGAAGAATTATGTTCTTTTGTTTGTGTAGTCCTTCACAAGGACACAGCTAACATGCCTCCAGAGGCTCATATCTTGTATTTCTGAAGTGACATTTTCTTAAGAAAACAATTCAAGGAGATTTTCAAGGGTTTGTGAGATTCGGAAAGTTCTCAGAAACCATATCGTAAACTGTACGCTGCACTCAGTTACTTTGATTTGTAACCGAAGTAATCCAGAATTTATACTGCTGTACTTGATAAAAGAATCTGATGCACTAGCACTTACAGTAGCCGTGCCATGTGAAGCAGTTTGCCTTATTGTTGAGTGAAAATCAGTGGCAATGTCAATTTCTATTCTGTCTGAAAAAAAAACCCATGGTCTGTTTATTCTACATAACGTGTACTTTTAAAAGATACTGCATGTTTTTTATAAAGAAGTACATTTTCCCCGTGTTGAAAAAAAATCAACTGTATGAGTTAAATATTCCTGCAGCGAAAAACAAACGCCTCCAATAAATAAAAATTCTGGTTTAAACTAATTTGTTGTTCTGAGAATACATATTCACTTCTCTTTCATTGCTTGTGAAAGTGATTATTAAATGAGTAGCTGCTGACATACATAAGGAAATTCAAAACATTAATTCCTGACTTAGCTTTCAGATCCTGAGAGTGGAAAAATCATGAAAGAAAGTGTTTCTTACAAGATTTTCTTTTGTGATATCCACAAAAGACTGCTTTCTCCTGTTTTCCCCCTGTGGATTATGATTACTTATGTTTCCAGGCATCTGACTGCAAATCCAAGATCCTAGGGCTCTTTTACAAGTCCTAAACTGAGTGACTTGATATTCTTCCTGCATTCTTCTGCAATT
>WEIV01014779.1:39239-64734 GCA_013390005.1 Calyptomena viridis | reverse complement strand
ACTAGATCAGGTTGCTTAAAGCCCCATCCAACCTGACCTTGAACACTTCCAGGTACTGACCATTCACAGCTTCTCTGGGCAACTTGTTCCAGTGTCTCACCACACTCGTTGTAAAGAATTTATTCCTTATATCCTTATATATACCCTCTTTCAGTATGCAACTCTTGCTCCTTATACTGTCCCTTTAGGACCTAGTAAAAATTCTTTCTCCATCTTTTTTATAAACCTCCTTTAAATATTGAAAGGCTGCATTAAGTTCTCCCCAGAGACGTCTCCAGTCTAAAACTGGAAGCTCAAATGTCATCTAGAAACGTCAAAAAAGTCGTACTACTACATTTCAGCAAAGACATGGTAGAAAAACCTGACTTGCTGCAGTGCACAGAACCGTGGGATGAACTTCCTAGGAATCATACAGACATATATGACCAAAGACAGCAGTTCTGACTCACTTGAAGCTCAGATGAGTCCTCACAGCATGACTCACTCAGGGTTAGACTAGCTTTAGCGGAGCAATTCAAGCGAGGAGTTAAGCCTCTGCAATGGAAATGGGCATGCAGAGAAAAAACCTTCTAAAGGAAATTACAATATCATAGCCAGGAAGTCTAATGATTTTAAGAATTAAATGTAAGAAAATCAGTATTTCTACAGTGTCAGAGTTTCCTATTAAAAATGTAGAGCTTAAAAAATCCTAAGCCTTGTTTCTGATGTTAAGCCTTCACATTCTTTTAGGCTCAAGGTCCACTTTGCTCTAAACCATTTCTGTAGCTAGGTTGAGTTTTGTCACCTCCAGGGCTTTTAAAAATTGAGCTTTTAAAAACGCTGAACCACCTGCTAAGGAATAGTGAGTAGGTCTTATTTTTCTTTGTAGGACTTTGTAACTAATGCATAATAAAAGTTCTCTTTCTGAGGTTGTATGTGGCAGCTAGATAGAAGATCAGAGCTGCTACTGGAGCAATGCCATCTATACAGGGTGAGAAAGTAGACTTGGCAAAGGGCTCTGACTGTACCAAGTGGGTCCCACCGACAGATGAAACTTTAGCAAGCTGTCTGAGTTATCTTATTATGCATCTGCTCCTTGTAGTTTATCAAGGCACCCAGGGCATTGGTTAGTTTGACAGAGGTTTGAGATTCAAATTAAATTACACCCCATGCCAACACTGTATATGCTGAAATAATAGTTCTTATTTTCCTGTGACAGGATTATTATGAGATTTAAATTTATGCATTATTAAAATTTGCTTTTCAGATAATGTTGCTGTTTTAATGGGTTCACTGAGCATTTTTTACGTGTGTTCTAGTCTCAAAGTCTTTATACGGCATAAGCAATAAGAATGGCATTGGTAATGAAAGCTTTTCAGCAATTATTGTCCAAAAATGTTTACATTTTGAGAAGGTACTTCTCATAAAATTTTCACAGCGTTATTTTTTTTCTTTTTAATGTCCTTGCTGCATTTTAAAGTTTAATAGATTTATTTTCTGAGTTAATAATCCACCTTTTCACTTCTTGTTAGGCTGTATACTAAGTAAACCTATTTGCATTAAAGATGGTGACATTTTAACAAAGTTTGGCTGCAAGATTTGTTAGTACTTCTGCCAAGCAGTAATATGCATAGCTAGAAGAGCTCTTAAAAATGCTTTGTAAAAGCCATGGACACCTCTCCAGCTGTTATTTCTACTGTTCTCTTACAGAGGGAAGGTTTGACTCACTTATTTGGAAAAATCAAGGCGTCCTTGCAGGTATGAAATGGTTATAGAAGTGAAGCTTGCATGCCTAGGCACTGCTACTCCTCTACCAGCCTAATTCTTCATCATAGCAGTTATATCCCTCCACATAAATTACAAAGCACATGAACTCTCTCAGTCCATCTAAACACATACCTTCACTGTGGCCCCGCCAGACCCTGAAGCCTCTGGTGCTTATCCCTCCTTAGTGGCTCCAGTCATTTCAGTGCCAGGTTGCATGGGGTTTAAAACAATCAAGGGTCAATTCACTCCTGGCTGCTCTGTATAATGGTTTGGCTGTGGCCAAGAACATTTCTGGCCTTACTTTCCTGGGAGTGAGACAGATTCACCAATATGCATGTCAGGGTGAGCTGCCAAAAGAATGTTAGCTGGTGTTGAAGTGGTGCCAGGGAGCATGAAAACAAGCAAGGGGGCAGCTGGCATGTATTGGACCCTCCAGGTAAAAAGAATAAAGACTTCTGTGTTTGCAAGCCGGAAAAGGGAGTGCAAAGAGGTGAAGGAGACATTTATCAAACCAAGAACAGGTGACAATGCACAGGGAAAATGGCATCAACAAAAGTGAGCAGTGCTTACTACACTTAATTTTTTTGAGAGGTCAGGAAGCAGATACTGGCTGAAAAGGAACAAGTCACCTCCATCATAACACTGATGCAGGGCAGGATGGGCATGCAAAGAAGTTATAGTGTTATGGGTATCCAACAATGTTTAATATGTCTCTTTCCCTAACATGATCTAAGTTAATATCAAAACAAAAGTAGTAACTTATTTCCTAGAGGTTGTCAGGAAAATGGGTTAGCTGTTTGTGGGCATGATAAATTCTCCTCTGGGGGCAGATAGGATGTATAGGGATAGAAAGAGCTCTATTTGATGACATGAATTAATCATTAAAATTTATGGATTTTTGATGAGACATTGAAACCCTACATTATATTAATTTGATACTTGAAAGATCAAATGTATAGAAAAGGAGATTCCAAATTTTGTTAAACATGAAGGAAGGTATTATTTGTGAATTTCTTAGAGAAAATCCATTTAGTCACAGAATATTCTGAGTTGGATAAATAATATCTCCTCTCATGTTTAACAAAAGTTGGAAATTCCCTTATCTATACATTTGATCTTTCAAGTTTCAATGACTATAAAACAGATTTCAATTATGGTATTGTGGATCCTTCTTCGAACAGTGAAAGTCATGAGATCTGTCCAGAACTAGCTAAGAGGGCAGGCAAGATGTGGCAAATATTATTAGGCAAGTCACCTAAGACTAGGGCAAGTGGGCAATGCAAAGAAGTCTGGTGCATGGATTTTGTTAGAGTTCTGTGTCTCTTGATTGCTTGAGCAACCAGAAGTTTTTCAGATGCCGAAGAAGTATCACAATGGCTGGCATCTGGGGTTTGAATGAGCATATTAAGATTTGTGAAGTCAGTTGCATTGAAAGAATCAAGGACTAGCAACTGGAGGCTTGAAATCTTATTGTGTAAAAAGGACAATTTATATTCTGCACTATAGGGGAAATTTTAGGGTAGGACTCTGGATCCTCCTGGATGAATAAAAACCACAAAGCAAATCACAGGAGTAAGTAGGCACCCTACTAGGAACAGGAAAATGTCCTGCTCAGCAATGCAGTTATGTTTAGGAGATCAAGAAGTATGGGAGTAATGTGAGACATGTCAAAAGCCACTCCGAGGCAGACTTTGTAAAGGAAATTAAGCAAATAGCAAAAGGTTATTCAGCTGTTTAAATAAAAAGGGCACAGGAAAGCATAAGTAAGTCCACTACACAATAATGACAGAGCAGAGATTAAAGATAATCTTGCTGTGTCCACAAAAGTAAATGAACACAAAGTACAAACTGATGCCATTGGCATCTTAATAAGAGTAATTTCTTCTGTAGGCTGGTGTTTATTAGCTGTTGCTGGTAGAAGAGTCAAACCCCTCATGTTTTTGTCAACACAAGTCTTGCATGGACTCCAGGGAGATGTTTATCTATCATTAGTAACTCTGATTTGTTATCAGCACAGGTGTAAAGCTGAGTAGTATTAACATGAAAAGCCGTCATCTGCTAAACAGAAAAATGGCTCAATTGTAATTGTGGAAAAAGAAGTGAAACAATAGGATTGAGGGGTGTTGATTACATGTGTATTGTAGCTTTGGCAAAATCATACAAACTTACAGCTCTTTTGGCAATGAATGAATAAATAACCACTAACAATGTAAATAGTATTTACAATTTAAACTTGGATATCTCTTTTCACCTCAGGTTACCCACGTCTGACATAGTTGGTCCTGTGGAAGACAGCAGTTCTGTTGGAGAAATGGTAGCAGTCTCCTCAAGAGTGGTAGCCACAGTCCTGCTGGAGTTCTGTTCTCCCTCTTGGTCTGGTGAGGAGGTACCCCAGTCTCAAACTCCAAGGATTATATATCCCCAGTACTTCCCCCAGAGCAGAGAGTTCACAATGGTTGTTTTATCTCTGTGAGACCTGTGATATTTTGGATCCTTTGATGATGTGGGCCATTGTAACTGCCTGTTGTGTCAGTGCAGCTGGGCCCATTAGCAGGGAGGACCCCTCCAGCTGGGTGTGGAGGTGTTAATGTCTCCCCATCTCTTTCCTTGTCTATTGTGACCTGGGGTGTGAAGCGTGCTCTGGGCAGCTGTTGATTTGTCAGTAACAAGCTCATCAGGAATGACATAGAGGGTATAGAATATACAGTTTTTGGTTATACCCTCCTAGTGATAAACCAGTCCCAGCCCCTGTAACTATGACAGTACCTCTTTGTGAAGATTATTTACTTCTTCAATGCATAAGCTCCTACACATGGAATCAATATCCAGATCTGAATGTACTGGACTGTTGCCTCACACACAAGAGCCTTGTTTAAAAACTTGACCTTAAACCTGCTGAAGTGAACTACAAAATTTCTTCCATTTACACCAGCTGATGTTTTAGTCTTTCTAGAGATTAGAACAGGTCAGGCATATAAAATGTGTGGGAGAGAAATGAAAATTTCCAATTCTCAGATGGTGTAAGCGAGATGTAAGAGTTTAAATAATTGCCTGGGTCTTCACTATTAATTTTGTTCCACTGAGATGACTTTGTGTTCAGTCCAGGATCCTATGCCCACAAGCACATCCTTTCACTCAAGTAACGTAGTGTTTTTAATTCAAAATAGTTGACTGTGTAGTAGTATAGGCTAATCACAAATGAAGCACTAACAAGCACTCAAATGCCACTTTAATACCTATACTGTGCTGTTAGCATCCAATAGTTCCAAAAGAGGATTGTAGGAAGCACAGAGAAAGGCTCTAGTAATTCTTTGGAAAACAATTCCTAGAGTACTTCAGCTTGATTTTTTACAAAGGTACTGCCTCAGTGCAATGGAAATGAAGATGTTTTGTATGAAGCTTGATTATTATTTCAAAGCCTGGATAGCTGTTATTTGAGAAAGTCTATGCTGAAACCGGTAAGATGAATAACTCTAATAAGTCTTCAATGAAGACCTATGCACCTGAGAAACTGAGAATTGTACTCAGATATTCAGAGACTGAACTGCAATATTTTGTCCACATGAAGGGTCTCTTTCTTTCCAGGAATGGAAAATTCTAGTCTTGGATAGGAAAGGACTTACATGATAAGATGTCTAACAGCGTTCACAGAGGAAAGTGCTGTTTATCAAACTTGATTTCCTTCTGTGATAAGATAACCCAACTAGTTGATCAAGGGAAGCCAGTTGATGTCATCTTTTTGGATTTCAGTAAAGCTTTTGATACTGTCTCTCACAGGATACTTCTGGACAAAATATTCAGCACAGAGTTGGATAAATACATCACGTGGTGGGCGAGCAATTGGCTCAAACACGGAGGGTGACAGTGAAGAGGGTGACATCAGATTGGTGACCTGTCACTAGTGGAGTTCCTTGGGGCTTCATCACAGGCCCTGTGCTCTTCAACATCTTCTTAATTGACTTGGACTCAGGACTGGAAATGATACTAAGGAAGACTGCAGATGATATAAAACTGAGAGGGAGCTGTTGGCTCCCTCAAAGTCAGAGAGGCTCTGCTGAAAGACCTTGACAAATTAGGGTCCTGGGCAGTCATCAACCATATGAAGTTCAGCAAGGAGAAGTGACAGATTCTGCAACCTGGGATGGGACAACCCTGGATGTTCACACAGGTTGGGGAATAAGATGCTGGGAAGCAGTGCAATGGAAAGGGACCTGGGGGTCCTGGTTGACAAGAAGTTGAATATGAGTCAGCAGTGCCCTGGCAGCCAGGGGGGCCAACCATGTCCTGGGGGGCATCAGGCAAAGCATCACCAGCTGGTCAAGGGAGGTGATTGTCCTGCTCTGCTCTGCACTAGTGCGGCCTCACCTTGAATATTGTGGCATTTTTGGGCACCACAATATAGGAAAGATGTTAAGCTACTAGAGAGCATCAAAAGTAGGGCAACAAAGATGTTGAAGGGCCTTGAGGGGAAGCCATAAGGGGAACGGCTGAGGTCACTTGGTCTGTTCAGCCTGGAGAAGATGAGACTGAGGGGAGACCTCATTGCAGTCTACAACTTCCTCATGAGGGCAAGAGGAGAAGCAGGCATTGCTCTCTTCTCTGTGATGACCAGTGACAGGACCCGAGGTAATGGCCTGAAGTTGTCACAGGGGAAGCTTAGGTTGGATATTAGGAAAAGGATGGTCGCCCTGAGGGTGGTTGGGCTCTAAACAGAAGTGGTCATAGCGCCAACCTTGACAGAGTTAAAGAAGTAAAGTTTATACATCTAACATTAGCTAATTAATAAAATTGTATATCAAGATTTTACATCTTAATTGAATTATACATAAAATGTATTTCACTTTGAAAAAAATAAAGGCTTAATGACCTATCTGAAACTACAAAAAGGAAACCCCAAACCAAACTACAAACATATCCACAAATAAAATAAATAAATAAATAGTAAATAAATAAAATGCTTGTCTATTTATTATGGTCCTTCTTGGCTCTTTGATGTGTTTACCCTCTTGTATTGTTATAATTTAGAAGTTGAGACTAGTGTAGAGACAAGTATTTGTTGATCAAAAATAAGGTTGAGTTGGTTAAGAATCATTGCTGCTATTTCATTTGTAGAGGAATGGGCCTGCTAAAATCCTCAGCAGTGTATGGTAATGTCTGCATTTCATCTTGTGCTTTTACTGTAGAGCCTGTGAAAAAGACAAGTTCACCTCTGCTCTCTTTCACAGAAAACCCTATTAAAGTCTATGTTTTCAGACACTGAGTCATCCCTGGCCATGTGAAACCACAACCTTCTTTCTTTTTTTCTTTCTTTCTGTTAAGTGTTGACCTGTCCACGTTGTGGCAGATGATCCACACCTACCTCATCATTTGTATAACTTTCTGTCCTTTTTAGTCTTATTTCAGCAAATACCACACCTGTGCTTCTGTGTTATACTTTCTAGTTCATCATACACTGACTTTAACAGAACCATTACAGGAACTCTGTTGTGGTCAGGGGGGTCTCGCAGCAAAGAGATGAGCGACAAAGTATCAGGATGAATCTTCAGGGCAGCAACAAACCAGACCCCAAAGGCTGTTTATTAACCCCTTATATACAGTGACTCCACAAAGACTATTGGTGCTTGGAAAGACATGGACAGACATAATTGGTCACCTTATATGTGGTAGATCAACACTGGTGTTAATGAAATATAGATGTGTGTATAACTGGATCACTAATCAAAACGGTCCGCCATTAACTCAAAGCGAGGAGGTCACGTAGGCATCCTTCTGCCATTAACAGGATGTACTGAGTCATGTACTTTTAAGATCGTACTGTTGGTATTAGCGTCTTTTAAGGACGTAGATCAGTTAGGCCCAAATCCAATCCATCATCACAGGGGCAGACAGGCCAGCTGTCTGTCCCACAGAACTCAAAGTGTGAAAAGTTTTCAGGGAGTGGTAATGTCAAATTTTCCATTCCTCAGCAATGAATGAGAAAGATTGAACACAAATAATGGTATATAATGTAAGGCATCTGTTAGGAGCTTCTGCTCTGCCCTGAGTCTTCAGCTTCGCTGATGAATTATCACTTATGTTGCTTGGTGTCCATCTAGTTGCTTGGTGCAACTAGCTGTACTTCAGGCACCCTGTGTATTTACACTGAGAAAGAAATATTTCAGCACCTGCATGTTAGAAATATAACGACACATTCATCTCTGTTCTGAGATGTGATTGCCTTTTGTGTTAAGAAATCAAACACCTATAGCTATGTTTCAAGGAGAGGAATTAGAAATACCTTTCCAAAGTACAACTAACTCTCATACTTATCTTGCTTTCATTATTTGCTGTCACTGTAGAGACAAGCAATGCTTCAGTCAAGTGATACAGCTGCCAAAGTATAATATCCAGTATAGTTAACATTTCTCCTCTAAGTTATTGTCTGTAGGTAGATTCCCAGAGTGAGGGCATACATTCAGTGCTGTGGACGTCTACATTCTACCCCAACCACAGTATGGTGGCATCCCTTATCCCCTTCTGCCCACTCTCTGCACATTCTTGCACAGTCGTAACTCCTCTCATCCACTAACTGGAATTTTACTCATTACTTGGGACACTGCTTAAACCTTTCTGTAGTGTAGTTTAGGGGGGTTTGTACTTGTTTTCTTTGTTTTTATTCTTTAGCATTTAAATTTACTTCCTTTTCTAGGACTCTCTCTTTATACTCACGTATTTCTACAGCTATGCCACCTGGCTTAATGTCATTTTTCACCTGAGATACCAAGCTTCGTAGAAGAAAAATGCTTGGAGAAACTTAAAAACTTCATCTTTGGCAAAGCTCTGTGCTAGAAACTTGAATTCAAGTGCTTAGAATTTAACTTTAGTTCCATAGCCTTCAAAGAACTCATTCAACTTGTGATTAGGAAGCTTGTGTCGGGTTTTCATGGCCAGGTTTTGGTAGCAGGGGCCTGCAGGAGTAATGTCTGTGAGGAGCTGCTAGAAGCTTCCCCCATGTTCAACAGAGCCAATACCAGACAGCTCCAAAAAGGATCTGCTGCTGGCAAAGGCTGAGCCCATCAGTGATAGTGGAAGTGCGTCTGGGATAGATGTATGTAAGAAGAGAGAAATACCTGCACAATTACAGCCAAAAGACAGCAGCCAGAATATGTGAGAGCAGCAACTATGCAGATACCAAGGCTGGAGAAGAAGAAGGGGAAGAGGTTCCCAGGTGCTGGAGCAGAGATTCCACTGAAGTCCCTAGTGAGGCAGGCTGGTGCCATGCTGACCACGGAGGTCCACACTGCAGTAGAGATTCACCTGCAGCCTCTGAAGGACCCCATGCTGGAACAGGTGAATGCCTAAAGGAGGCTCTGACCATGGGAAGCCCACCCTCAAGTAAGCTCCTGGCAAGACCTGTGGCCCTGTGGAGAGAGCAGCCAATGCTTTAGCAGGTTTGCTGGCAGAACTTGTGACCCCATAGGGAATTCACGCTGGAGCAGCCTGAAGGACTGCACTCCATGGAAGGGACCCATGCTGGAGCCTGTGGGAAGGACTTATGTTGGAGAAGTTCATGAAAGACTGACTTCTGTGGGAGGGACCCCATACTGAAGCAGGAGCAGAATGTGAGGAGTCCTTCCCCTGAGGAAGAAGTGGCAAAGACAAGCTTTGATGAAGACCGCAACCCCCATTCCCTATCCCCCTGCACTGCTTGGTGGGCAGGAAGGAGAGAAATCATAAGCTAAAGCCCAGGAAGAAGGGAGAGGTGGAGCAAAGGTGTTTGAGATTTGTGTTTATTTTCTCATTACTCCACTCTGACTTGATCGGTAATAAATAAAACAAATTTCCCCAAGCAGAGTCAGTTTTGCCCATGATGGTAACTGATGAGTGATCTCTCCCATCCTTGTCTCAACCTAGGAGCCTTTTCTCTTCTTTTTCCAGCTGAGGAGTGCAGTGATGGAACAGCTTTGATGGGAACCTGGCATCCAGCCAGGGTCAACCCACCACAAGCCCAGTCTTACATCTCTGCTATGCAATGCAGTGCATGGTTCCTCAATACATGACGGGTCCTGGCTAGCCCTAAAACACCCCAGCTAGCTTACGGACATTCCAGCCTGTACTGACAGCGTATTTGGACCAGTCTTGGAGTTTTAGGGAACCGGAGCAGAGGCAAAATTCCACGGTCAGAACTGGTGTGAATTACAAAGCTGTACACAGGGCTGGCTTCTGGTTGCTCTTGCAGTTCAGCAAGTTTCATCATTCTTTTCTACTATCTGTTCTATCTCCTTGGTGATCCGCCACTGGGATGTACAGGTCCAAATGTTTCTGCAAATAATTTTTTCATTTCCAAGCTCAGTTGAAGGACATCTTGGACCATACCTTTGCTTGCTGTTATCAATTGCAACTCAGTATCCTAGAGCAACCCTTCAGTAATTTTGCTTTTCAAAGTTCCTCCTTTCAGGAATCTCACAGTTTTTGAAGTTGTAATGCTAGAAACTGAGAAGAGTGAATGAGGAAATAGGTGCTTACTTGAAGACAAAGGGAAGGTTGTTTATCAGAAAAGTTTTTGAGAAGAGGTCTCCACAGCCTTACATAAGCCACATCAAAGGATGTAGAGGACTGCAAGAGGGTCTCCAATCCCTGAAGCAGCATCAGGTCATATAACTGACTGCTCATTTTAATCCAGCACATACTCATCCATAGGGGTGTCTCTTACAGACTTGGAAGATTTCCCACAAGCAGCTCATCTTTGCTAACATTTGATTGATAACCTAAAAGATCTCCATAATATATGCTCCTTGAGGCCCTTGTTAAACCAGTCTGATTTCATAGCAACATGATAGAGTTCATGGTGTCATCATTACTCTAATATCATGTGCTGATTATATTTTGCAAGTTAAAGTCTGAAAGCTGTAATCAAGAAGCTGTATTAAGATAGAAACATTTTCATATCTTTAAGTCAGTAAGTGCAAAAGTTCCAAAAGTTTTTTTTCCAAAACCTTTTTTTAGGGAGACACAGTCTCCTTTTTTATGACTTCCCAGTATAAGATGTGCTGGATCCTGAATATTCTTTGTATCCTTGACCTTCCTGAAAACTTGTGTCAATAAGCACTTTCTGGATTGTGATGTACTATTTCCCTTGTCTTTGTACACCTTTCAGTTGATTCTTCTCCAGATCACCAGATGATAATTTTTGTTTCTTAATATTCTTTGTTAATACTAATGTCCCCAATGCAAATGAAAGCACAAAAAAACCCCCCTTTCTAATCTTATTTGTCAAAAGATTACTTAAATGCAGATGTCGCTGTCATCCTGCAAAACAAGCTAAGTCAATAAAGATATTTTGAAGCACTGTGAGAAGCAAAACTGTGTAAACACATAAAAAATATTACACAACTAATATTCAAGTATGACAAAAATATGCCATGTTGTAGCAAAGTATTTGAAGTATGTCATGGAACACTTACCAAAAGATTGCTTGACAATGAGCAAGCAGAGCGAAAGACAACTAAACTTGCTCGTTGAAAAAGTTATAAAATTAGGTCTTCTGAATGTTTAAGTGTGGAAACACATTTTATTAGTATATTTTTCTCTAAGAATATGAAATTAATCTTGAGAAACACAAAAGCTGTATGGATACATGTGATCTGTTAGAACAAAGTCATGACTTGAAAGTGAAGATGGGTATGGGTTAAGTTCTTGATTCTGGAATATCTATGTATAATACCATTTATTTTCCTATTGAATTCTCTGGATTTCAATGCAATGACTTACAGAAAAAAAAGTATCCATTGGGTCAGATTTTGGGTTGGAATTTCTCTTAACATGAGTCTGCAAAACGGGAACAACTTTCTTCCTTATTTTCATCAGGACCGAATACAACTCTTCTAATGATAAATTCTTGCAGAAATAGTAGGAATAGACTGCATTATGTAAAGATTCATATATGGATTTTAAGTGCAGTTTTGTTTGTTTTATCTGTGGTTTTGGTTTTTTTTGCCTTTTGACAGATTATCCTATCTCTGAAGAACATCTAGATCTTCTAGTATTGTCACATGCAGACAGTAAGTGAACCAGACTTCTTTGTCTTACTTTACCGAAAGACATTTTAATCAATTTATGTATGAACATTTTCTTCATATACCTTGAGGATGGCATGAAAAACAATACATGGCTAGAACAAAACAAGGACTTATGAACGATCTAGAATGAATTATATATAGGGAAAAAAAGAAAAGAGATTGTGAGAAAGAGAGGAGGTGGAGGATTATCCTGGAAGTCTTTACATGAAAAGAGGCCCTTGCATAAAAAAAAAATTGAGAAGCACTA
This sequence comes from Calyptomena viridis, assembly GCA_013390005.1. NCBI lineage: Eukaryota > Metazoa > Chordata > Aves > Passeriformes > Eurylaimidae > Calyptomena > Calyptomena viridis. Next base: position 52,683 of record WEIV01014779.1, on the reverse strand, counting down.
AAAGTGAGTCATCCAGCCTTCTCTACAGTCTTGGCTTCTGCACATATGTAGGCATGAGTGCGCGTTTGTGACACATGCAAAATTGCCTACCTCATACCATGACAGCACTCCCTGAATACACTCCAAGACTGAACATCAGGGAAGAAAAGTCATTATATCTGTTCTATACATCAGGCTCATAATGACATCCTGAAATGTGTTAACTTTAATGTGAAAGTCATAAGTGGCAAGTTCATCAAAACCAGAACAAGTTATAAATTTTTTCGGTCGGATAGAAATGTTCAATTTCTTATTTCTTATGAAGTCTAGGAAAAGAATTTGCTGGTTTGAGGAAAGGATTCAGTGAGAAAAACGTTGTTATTAAATATATTATGCTTTTCTTTTGCATCACACTTCACAAACAGTCATATTTTAATTTATTAGTAATCTTGTATTAGAAAAATATTAAGCTCTTAATGAGGGTCTTAAGACAGATTTTTTTTTTGTCACTGTATTTCAGCTAAAACATTAAGCTTTGTATCTTTTTATAAGGTTTATAGCTCCCAGTTAAAAATGCATATGCCACTCCTTCTAACTACAAGTAAGAAAAATCAAAAGCCTAAAAGGCACATTACAACTACAAATCCTCAAATAACTGACATTTAACACTACTAAAAGAAAGAGGAGGGCTAATTTCACCTCACAGGATCACAAACTAAACGAAGAAAATGCATCAGATCCTGCTGTGCACAAGAGAGCCAATGGAGGATGTACAGAGACAACATGCACCTGCACAGAGTGCTGCACTTCAATCATCTTGCACTCAAGATCAAATACAGTCTGAGCTGAGTTGTTGGTACAACCACCTCCCCCGGGCGAGAGAGATTCACTTCTTACACTTTCACTTTCAGGTGAATGAACTTGAGGAATTAATCGCGTGTTACAGTCTTTAAGTAGTGGTAGTCTAACACTGGTGAAGGTTCATACTTTGTCTTGGCAAGCTTGTGTGCCGAGTGATTGCGAGTGAAGAGCCAGTCTGGAACTCTTAGGGATGTGATTCTGACCATTTCAGGAGGAGTGTTCCTTAGAGACATAAAAGCTTTGGTTTTATTCCATGCTGCTCTTAAATTCTCATCCAGTTCAGCAAAATAGTACATGTAAACTATGTAGCATAAACTCAAATATATCTGACTGAAAATAATTATCCATAGCAAATTAATGGACATTAGAATAATTTGGTCCAAGAAACAGTTTTAAGGTTCAATAACTTTACATCTGCCACGCTTACTGTCTTGAAATATTAAAGAACTAATCTTCATTATAATGCTACACATAAGATGAAATCTTAACCTTTTGTTTGTTTGGGAGAAGTATTAAGCAGTAATAAATTGATACCTGTGCTAAGGCTGCCCTTTTATTCCTGATGATGTGTACAGATCATTTCAGCTACATCTTATGCTTCTTGATTAAAAGAAGTTGTCTATTACTACATAATGGACATAATTTAGGTCATCCGTTGGAAGTGAAGATATTCATGTTTTCTTATCTGGAATAAGCCTTGGTTGCATTGCTATAATCCCATAATTACATTAGCAAATGGAAGAAATATTCTCTGAAGGAACAAGCCACCAAAAACTCCACCCTATTAAAAAAAAAATTGGTAGGCAATGAGGACTTTGTCTTAAAACATTAATTGTTTTATTTCTACCTTTTCCCAGGGAATTTGTTTATCTGAAGAAAGTGTCTGGTCACCCCCGGAAACAGCTGGTTTCCATTCTTCATTCCATATATTCCTACAGTAACCAGTTAAAATCTGGAAAAGATGTTGTTCTCCTTCCAGGGGAAAAACTAGGTTACAGGGAGAGCAAGTTATTAACTGAAGTAACAGAATCTGTTTCAAAACAGGGGCTTAAACTCTACTCCACTGGATTTAAAGTCTAAACACTGAATTAACCATAAAATACCTCATTTGTCTTAGATAACTAAACTAATTTTTTAGTTCTGTGATAAGATGCACTGCTGAATGATTATGATTAATTTTGTATTTGTACTTTTTTTATCACTAACATTAGGGACATATTTATTATGTAGCGTTTTTTAACACATCACAAAATCCTTGGTCTGAAAAGATTTTAGAAAGTTACACAGTCTGTCACCCAGATTCAAAGCAGTGTTAACTTCATTTGTGTGATCTCTAGATGACACATCAGGCTTCCAGTGGTGAAAATTGCACAGCATTTCCAGTAACCTATTCTGTTGCTATACTACTTTTACATTACAGATGTTGTCCTGGTATCTAACCTGAACCTCCCTCACTGTCTTTTAAGATTCTCCTATTTACTGTGAACATGAAGAATATTTTACTCTGCCTCCTACTGCAATTTGTTTTAGTGATCTGTATACCAATAATTGCCATGTTCTGCAACCAGAATCCTTTTCTTTAGGCTTAACAAACCAAATTCTTTCAATCCTTGACACCTAAACACCCAACTATTCCTGCTGATCGGCCTTGGACTTGCTTCTTTTGCCCCACATCCTTCCTGAATATACTCCAGGAGAGAGCTCAGTGGAGACAGGTAAAGAGGAGAGACTTCACATGGTGATCAAAATAAAGTGCTCAACACAGGAAGCTATCATCTGGCTGTGTATCTAAATTAGCTGTCTTTCCCCCTGTTACTTTGAAAGCTGTCCTGTAAATGCTGGTGCGTGATAGAAAAATTTGGAGGAGATGGGGTTTTGTGAGGAGAAAAACTGTCTTGTGTGTATAATTCACTTACAAGGCTGAGTGGGTCTGCTCACATTTTTTATTGGTGTTTAAGGCAGTGTTTGCACAAATACATCTTTGTTTCCAAGGCTGCAAGCAATTTGCAATTAGCCTCTGTGACTGCTAGCTCTGGAAACTAACCAAGAAAATTATTCTTTTTAAAAATCTAATAATGAAATGGAACCCAGAGTTCTGGGAATATTTTATAAATGATACTATGCCCTGCTGTGTTATTTATCTTCATGGCTACTATACATTGCTCCTAAGTTATCCTTCTCAAAGTTGCAAAGATAAATGCCTCAGCACAATAGTTCATTATATATTCTCTTTCTAGGTATACCTCATATAAAATAGAGATGCATTACCCAAATATTGCCAATGGAAGACAATTTGTGAACAGTTGCCCAGAAAATGGCACGTAGCAGTGGCAGAGGATATTTGGGACTAAATCTACACAGCCAGAGCTGAAGGCCAGAAACATCTTTAATTTGAAGGAGGTCAAACACTTGTCTCCTGCAACTTGACAATGGCCAAATGACCTAAGGTGGCCTCCTGAGCTTCACTGGTTCCTTGAGATTTACTTTGTTTTTGGTGTAGTGTCTTACTCTTAGGAATGGATGTTTTCCATAGTCTGATTAGAATTTTTCTTTTTTAATAGAGAACAATATCAAATAAAAAACATGTATGTAGCAACAGCTCTTTGATACTCCATCACAAGCCTAAAGTGTTGGGAGTGAAGAGAATGAAGAATAGGTCAGATAGCTGCAGAGACAGCTGTCTCCTGGAAGACAGTGTGGCTAACTCTAGCGATCTGTGAACCAAGTCAAGAAGAAGGTGAACACAAGATGTGGAGAATGATGAGCAGAAAGCACAGCAGTCAATTATCTTTGTAACAGGAGAGCTAAAAGTTTGCCAAGGTATGAGCATATATATGCATATCATATGTAACTACCAAAGGTGAACAATGCTTTTAAATTCACATAAGAGTTCCAACAGAACTCCATTTTTGTTTTAGAAAATGAATATTGTCATGATGGACCAGTTCCAGCTGTTCCAGGACTTCCCTCATTTTATAGAATCTCTGATGAACCTGTATACACATAAGAGCTTAAGTGCTTGTAATCAAGATATTACCATTTAATGGGTTCATTTTCAAGCAGCTGATCCTACAGTTTCTAAATTAAGACAAAAAGGAAGTGCTTTACCTTCAGGAATTTCAGCATATTCTAATTCTTTGAGAAAAAAAATTAACGCTAGTGTTGAAATCAGAGCTTAGTTTGGAGGACGAAACAGCATGAATTTAGACAAGCTCTCTAATTATGTAAGATACTTATTCATGGCATTTTCAAGGGAAAAGGTAAATCAGTACTTTCATGGCAGACTTACTACAGCTCTGAGGATTTTCTTTTCTATTAGCTAAAAGGGTAAGTTAGAATGTCTATTAACACAGTTCTAATACAAGAAAATTTCTTTTGAAAAAAAAGGGGATTGGACCTAATATTCTTAGTCATGTTCAGATGGTTCTGGTGTGTGTAACCAGGACCCTTCTTTTGTATGCCCAAGAAATATTTGCATCCAAGATTACTACATCTGAAAGTGATGCATCATGCAAACATTCTTACCAGCAGTACTTCTTTTAACACTAACAGTTATCTTTATTATTGTACCTATTTGGAACCTGCATCAAGTTTGCCTTCTGGATTAGTACATTCACCTCAACATAATTTTCCACAAATTAAGAATATACATATATTTAACATATGATATTTAGCCATTTAGCATGCTTTTATATTTTTTTTCCTGATTACAGCACTGCAACATCTGTTAACAGCTAAGCAGAAAAAACAGGAAAATACAGAAAAAGCAGGAAAATAATGCTCATAACAATTATAATCAGAAAAATGTTTTAAATCAAGATAAGTATTTAAAAATTGCAAAATTTTGTTGTAAAAATCTGCATTATTTTATTTGCATATTTTATTTGAATACTGTGTATGAGAGTGGAGCAGAGAAGTAAGCATTTCTGTGAAAAAATGTCTTCAGTACAGGAGGCTATTAATTTTTTTTTTAAATATATTGTCTTTTTTGGTTGTTGTTGATGTTGTTTGTGATGCTGTTTTATCTCAAAATACCTTCCATAAACCAGTTTAGTGCTTTCACAGCTGAGTGCCTACATAGTACAACACTCATTTTTTCAAATATGGTTAAATACATTTATTTGCATGAAAGATATTTAATAGGTGAATCTTACACGAAAGGAAAATGAAAGTAGAATCCTGAACCGTGTCATATCTACTAATTCCAGTCTGTTGGATGAAAATGTTGCCAAAAGATTAATTTTTGATGTTCTGTCTCTCTCTCTGTTATTGCACAAAAACACCACAACACACTATGGCTTTTGAGGAAGATTCATTCAAAATAAAGGAATCATTTCAGGAGAGGTGATAGGTTAACACAATCTCGTCCACTACAGAAGTCTCTTTGACTTTCCTGGTATCTTATTTGTAACTCTTGCCGGCACATTCAAGATTTAGCAAAGAGGATTTTTTTGCTGGGTCAAAGCCCCAGAGATGATTGTGTCAGGAAAGGTATTTTGCTCTCTCTTTCGTTTCCTATTTCTTGCCATTTTTGATAGCACCTTCTAAATTAGTATATATCTCACTTCAGGGAGCAAGCTATATGACCTGAAAAGTATTAGTCTTTTCCAAACTGAAAATGCTGAAGTGCAGAAGAAGAAATATTTTACTTCAGTGCACTATCTCAGCCCTTATCAAAGTGTAAAACCTGCACGAAAGGTTGATATTCACAATTTATTGCCCATTTTACCACTGATCCCTTTGATGCAATACTGTAGGTCTCCAGTAACTGGACTAGACTGCCTAGAGTCAAACAGCTCTAACAGTGCGATTGCAGAACACATCAGGATCAAAACCTTAGCTTGTATGGAGTGGGAGAGAAAACACAATTTATCTTCATTCCTTTCCACTTCTTTACAGTACTAGGAACACTTAACTTTCTTGTCTGAGAATCATCTTGAACTCTTGAGAGCTTAGCAGCTAGTAAGGGTCCAAATAAAGTGGCTAGACACTCTTAAGGTATGAGGATACCCCAGACACAAATGTCCATACTGGGCAATGCTTGACAATGTTTGAATAATTGGAAGATTTTTTAGAGATCTGTGCAGTGTATATCTTCTCTGAGGATGTTTCTGCAAGCAGATTTTTTTCTGTTTCCTTTTTCTGCATACAACCAACAGGAACACAGTCCTCTTTCAAAGAAAAGAAATACTTTTTGATGGGAACAGAGTTCATAAAGATGTTACTGCCTTTTAAAATGTAGTTCCCGACATTTCTAAGTTTTCTTAATGAATTCTACTGTGGGAAACAGTCAGAAGAATTGAGTAGCAAAGAGAAGGGGAGAAATCTTCCTAATCACAGTTCCTTAGCAAGCTGGAACAACTCCTAAGAAGGATTTTACACTTTCTGGCACATTTCAAATACTGTGGATCTGACATGCTTGGCGATCTAACATGATGGTGATTTGCTGCTTTAGCTCCTTAAAAAATGAGAAAGACATATTGACTTTGTCCAAGTTAGATCTGCTTAATAATCTCTACTAAATTTACTGCCATGTTTAGCCCTGATATTCCAACTTCTGAGTAGCCGCAATGAACAATCATAATAACATCAACTAAATATTTTCCTCCAGCACCAATTAAAAACACATAATAAAAGCAACCAAGATAAAAAATATTTCTCAAACATTGAACATCTTCTCTCCTTTTAGAAGATGTTTTTCTCACTTTCCTTGAGTACAGATTTTTTGACCAAAACCTTATTGATGTGAAGATCGATATAGGTAATAATCTGCCTCAGAAGAGCAAATGCTTTAAAGTTCTGCATCTTTCTAACCACTGGGATTTAAAGTATCTTATTCCAATAAAGTGGGTTCATAACTGGATTATGTATGGAAAATCTATTTCTGGTCTCCTGCCTTAGCAGAGATGTTAATACAGATATATTGGCAGGACAGATGACTTTCTATGATGGAGGAATTGTTCAGGGCAATGACTGGATTGGCAAATATGAAAATGTATCACCTTAGATAATATGGCTTTATTGCTACTGTTATTTAAGGTACGTTTCTATTGTATAACAATAACCTAAATTGAAATAAGTGTCTAAATTAAATTTGCTTTAAATTCTGTTTTGAACTCGGGTTTGTTTGGTTTTGTTTTCTTTGGTTTTTTTGTTTGTTTGTTTGTTTGTGTTTGTTTTTGTTTTGGTTTTTTTTGTGCATATTTTATTCATCTTTGCCACTGAAAATAAATGGATCAGTTTCTTCTTTTTTTTTTTTTTTTAATATAGTGAACACAGTGGAGTCAAATATACAGAATTTGTTGAAAATCCTATGAGATCACCTAAAATATATACAGTCATCAGACTCAAAGCTGTAAAATATTTAGTAGCACATTAGCGTTGTCTCTGTTTCTTACATGTATATAATATATATAATAAATATAATAGATAAGCATTAGCATTTTGTGCAGAGAGAAGGCTCCACAGTGGCCTGGGAGCACTGGGTGCTGAAGTACTCCTTTTGTGAATACCGTGTCATGTGGACAGATACATAATTACTGCAAAAAAGCAGGCCAAAAAGTGAAAAAATAGTGAAGTGAGCAGTGTATAACAGTCTTCTAGGAAATGATGAGATCCAGAAGCTAGTAGTGCTGCTGGATACACAAGAAGGTAGAAACTTGAGGTGCCAAGGGTGGAGAAGGCCACCAGCACATGTGGGCACCAGCAAGGAGTGGCACAATTTGGGCCTTGTGTGGAGAGGAAGTGGTTGCTTTTTGCAAAGAAAGAACACAGGGCTGGCTACACGTATGCCTGGGGGGACAAGAGACCCTTGGGGACTTTCTGAAGAACAACCCAGGGGGCACAGAACGTATCAGGATGACCCACTGCTTCTTCAGTTGGAATTCATGTCCTGACTACTACTGGGACAATTGAGGGATCCCAAGTATGTATGAGAGTGAACTGCATAAGGAGTAAGTGAATGCACCGTGTAGACAGATACTTGCTATTAATAGTAATAGATTGATTCTGTTAATGGTTACGTCTTAGCTAACAGGAGGTGTTTTGATAGACACACTGGTTGTCTCCCTGACTCAATTCTGTCACAGTAAAAGGAAACCTAGAGCTAATACATATAGCAGAAGGCAATACAGAAGAAAGGTTGGATTTAATTAGGATGAGGATATTAAAAATCATAGTTTTTCCTCAAGAGCTACACAGAATTCCTTCTCATGAAAGCTAAAACTGATTTTGCCACCCTTTTTGTGTGACCAAGTTTTCACATTATGATACATGGAATGAATGTGAAGGAGAGTAGAAGTATGAGAGTAAATCAATGTTTTGTGTAATCTGGACAACACCTAGAAAATATCCATTCATCCTGCAGATCAAATTAGATTATGAAACAGTTTAATAACAGCAGTCTGATCCAAAACACCTCCTAATCAGTGGAAAGGTAACCCTAACTTTACTAGTTGGTGTGGAATGTACCCATAGTTATGGGAATAATAGAATGACCAAAGCTGTGTGAAATGTAATGATACTGTGCTACAACATTTCAAAGAACTGATGTTTGGTAGATTGGTGCCACACTTGTTTTCTGGGACTGGAACATAACCTATATTTCTGCAATTTGTAGAATCTTGTAGACTGAGAGAAAGTACAGTGCAGATAAGTAACAGAGGTGCAGATAAGAAAATGTGTACAATAGGAGATTTAGAAGGTTTCTGAGGTGTCAATATGTTTAGGAGCCTGTTACCTCTGACTGTCCAGGATTATTACCTAGATTATTGACAACTACCTAACCAACATAATTCTTCTAAAGTTTTTATCTCAGAATCAACAAAAATTGGGTGAATTGTGTGTCTATCTCTATTGTCTAAAATAGGAAATAGTATTTATTGAGACAATAAATACTATTGGTATTGGTGATCAATTTGTGTGGTCAATAAAGTTCATTGCACACCTACAGGAACATGCTCTAATAGCTCTGTTAAAAATACTTACTGTTTTATATGTTTTTATTCACTTTCATATGCACATGCAGTACAATTCCTTGATTTATTCCTGCATGATTTGGAAGAAATTTAGCCTTCTGCACTAAAAAATAAAGTGTAACAGATATAGATATAAAAACTTTGTAATACCAACATGAGAAATTATACATGTTTCTGATGCAGTGGTTAATTATATTTCAACAAACACACACACATGCACACTAATTTAGAAATAATCAAGAGGAAATATCAAGAGGTCATCACCTTAACATGGAAGATCTTGTTTTATTTTCAAATCTGATAAGCAGCTCTATCAAAAATATTTATAAAGTATGTATCAACTAATGAGATAGCCTCATAAGCCCTAAAATGATCTAAAAAAAAAGAATAAATGCCAGAATGTTCATTGCATTGCTTCTACAGACTGGAAATGTATAGTAAATGAGTTAATAGCAAAATTAGGCCATTACACATAAGCGTGCATGGAGATAAATTATTTTGAACTGTGAATTTAGCTGAGTAGATATGCAATATCCATTTTACAAGAAATTCAGAAATTCTGAAATTTCCTTTTTTTCTGACTTAGTAGAAAAACAAAATATTTCTGGATCTTCTGTGAAATGTCTCTCGAGATTTTGCAGCTCAAGCAGAAGTGACATTGCAATTTCGAACATTTTTTTAGAACTATAAATTAAGGTAAAATTTTAAACTACTATAATTTCAGAAAGGAAAAAAATACTGTTCTCCACATATGAATATTTACAAAATTATTGAGACTCTTCATACATCTTCCTCAGTGTGCTTTGTTTAAAACAGCTGTATTTTTGGGTAAACTTTTATTTTAATGCCATACTGCTTTTGAAATGTTTCTCTCATGAGCACATTTCCAGGATGTTTCTGACTGTAGATTCCAGCCTTTAACTGTAAGATCTCTATAGAATATTTTCCCTCTGGAACTATACTTTTCTACCCTTCATTACTCATAATTTCTGTCTTTTGACTTTCTGATTTTCATTTGCATTCCAACAGCATGGTTACATATTGGCCAGGAAAACACAGGAAGCCTATTTGGACTTGTTTGGAACAGGACAGGGTGCACACTAAAGCAAGAATTCTGATTTTCAGTTTATAGGCTCCAAGAGAGAGCAGTTTGAAGTTAACAGATCACTTTAGATTAGTGGGTGCCAAATTTTTGTGGTCAATAGATCACTGCGAGACATCAAAGCTTCTCAACATCTGCCCAATATGCAGCCTCACCTTTGAATTAGGGGTGAAAGCACTGCAGAAGGGACATTGTTCCAGGGACCAGCTATGCCTGGTCTTATGCATGAGAGCTTCTCAAGGCACTCGAAATTTGCAGACCACAATTTTCTTCCACAACTTCCACACACGGGTATGGGCATCTTAGAGACATCCATACCTGTGGACTGGTGATGGAAAATGCCAACCAGCCTCTGAGGCTAAACTTGCCTTCCCTTGCCCAGCTGTCTCCACACACTGGTAGAAAGGGTATACTTTCCTTAACCAGGGAACTTGCCTTTTCAGCCTGGAGAAGAGCAGGTTGCGAGAAGACTGTATAGCAGCCTTCCAGTACCTAAAGGGACCTACAAGAAAGCCAGAGAGGGATTTTTTTGCAAGGGTGTGTAGTGCCAGGACAAGGGGGAATGGGTTCAAACTGAAAGAGGGTAGGTTTAGATTAGATATCAGGAAGAAATTATTCATTTTGAGGATGGCGAAACATTGGAACTGTTTGCTGAAGGAAGTGGATGCCTCACCCCTGGAATTGTTCAAGGCCAGGTTGGATGGAGCTCTAAGCAACCCGATCTAGTGGAAGGTGTTCTTTCCTGTGGAAAGAGAATTGGAACTAGATGATTTTTAGGGTCCTTGCAGCCCCAATCATTCTATGATTTGATGAATTAACACTGGTAAACTATGGTTAACTATGCAAGTTCAAACCTCTGCACCCTCTGTACCTTTTATTACCATGAGACCCTCCCTCCAAGAGCTGTACCTCCTCACTTCCCACTGCTAGAAGTTGAAGTCTTGCCCCAGCTTTCCCCACCTGCAGTGGGACAGGCTGAGGTGATGACGGCAGGGAAATGGTAGGTGGTACGAGTGGAAAGAGTGACAGTAGTAGAAATGTAGTGAATTGGATTCCTCTTCTTTCCTTTCTACGTCTTGTGTCTATTTGAGGCTGTGACTGTTATTTTTTACCCTTGTTCAGCTACTTCTGTGACTTTCAGGAAAAAAAGTAATATGGGCTGCATTAGCAATTAGCCAAAGGCACAGTAGAAAAGTATTTTGAGGGCCGAGTGAAAAATTTCACATTCTGAAGCTTATGAGGAAGATAAGATGGGAGAGAGAAAACAGCTTTTATGTGAACCTGATAGGATGATGGATCAAGTAGAGGGTGCAATGATGATTATTTTGCATTACTTGGTTTCCTTTTTGCTTTCTACTGATCCGAAAACATAAAATTATCACATTTCACCTTCTCATCTTACCCAATTTCTAGTTGTGGAGAAAGCTCAGAGGAGAGTGTAGTAGAATGATCAATGTTATAATTTGAATAATTTTTTTCTTTGCATATATTCCTGTATTTCCGTAATTAATAGTTAAGGCATGTAAGTAAGTAAGATCTGGCTATACTTAGAGAAGAAGAAATGAAGAATTTGTTGCATGCAATGAAAACCATTTTCTATGAATAAAAACAATCCTGCCATTTAAGGTTTCCTTGCAACATTTAATTCTAAGGGTTTGTAAAGATTTGTTTTGAGTGGAGAAGGACAGGCTGTCCCTTCCTCCCTGTCTCCCCAAAAGAGAACATGTTTTCTCTTTCTATTATGGCCTTTTACATAACTGCAGAATATTTTTTCTCTTTTTTCCTCTCTTTTAAACATAACAACTAAAGATAGTACAACTGCAATAATACTTTTCCTGTCATCTTTCACTTCCATTTTCCTCTGAGCTTGCTTATTCCTGTGATTTCATACACTGGAACCCACTGGGTGTCTGGCACACTTACCTTGTGCATTTGTTTTATTTTCTGATGTAGGCACCAAAAAGGTGGAAAACAGAATAAATTTCTACTTACAAACCAAGGATGAAAGCAACCCACCCTTGCAATTTCCCTGCTGAATGGTATTCAGAAAGTTGAAGCACAGCTTACTAAGCACAGGAATTTTTATTTTGCCAACAAGTTTGTCTAAATTAACTGGAGAAAGAAAAGTATAAAATAAAGCTTGAAATGTTTGTTTTGTTTTTGGAGAGGAGGTGAAAGCTGCATAATTTTTCAATATTACCATTTGCTCCCCCAGAGGTACAGTTAGATCAGCATTTGCAGTTTGAACTCCTTTTCCCAGAGGTTAACAACTCAGCTGTAAGGCTTCAGTCTCAGTTTAACATTTGGCAGAGTTGCTGCCTTGAAATAGTACCTCTGGTATACATAATACCTTCTCCCAGAGGGTCTCAGAGCACTTTAACATGTTCAACTGTGTAATGACTTGTTTCATCTATCATCAAAATGCAACTACTTTTGAGGTGGATTATGGTTTCAGAATGCAGAGATCTATACAACAGTTTAGGTAAGGAAGAAGTAATAATGCCTGGAAAATATTGAATATTTTGGTTTTGCTGGTATTTTAAGTGAGTAATATCTTCCCTGTCTCTAGACATGCATTTGTGGTCACAGATATAGTACAGCAATTGCAAGCTTTGAGATCATATTAAAAGGATGAAGACATTTTTATATACTTTGAAATCTTACCATCATTCCTGCTTGCAAAGCCTTTTCTAGTACCTTTCTATTCAATGAGATTGTGCTCTTACCTGTTTAACTGTTGCCTAAGCACAATAAAACACAATTGCACTCTTTAAAGTGCAATACAGTTTAAATCTCAGATTAAGCTAATAAAAATTAAACATAGCTATAATTAGCTCAGTACTTCCCACTAAAGATTCAACATTTTGGCACTGACATGTTAAAAAGATTATTTGTCATTTTGGTACTTCAGAAGGATGAAGTAATAGTGTTATTGTCAAGTGCCTGTCAATACAGACGGCAGTGATCAAAATATTTAAACCCATGTGCCTGAAGTTAGTGTTTGGTTCACTGTTGTAGTGGTTTTGGCTGTGGTAGTTAATTTTTTTCACAATGGCTGATATGGGGCAACGCTTTGGATTTGTGCTGAATACAGTGATGATAATATACAGATGTTTTTGTCATTGCTGAGCAGTGCTTACACAGAGCCAAGGCCTTTTCTGCTTGTTGTACTGCCATGCTGGCAAGGAGGCTGGGGTGCATGGGAAGTTGGGAGACACAGGCAGGACAGGTGACCCAAACTGATCAAAGGGATATTCCATACCATATGACATACCATATGATGTCATGCTCAGTGTATAAAGTGGGGGGAAGAAGGAGGGATGTTTGGAGTGATGGCATTTGTCTTCCCAAGTAACTTACATGTGATGGGGCCCTGCTTTGCTGGGAATGGCTGTACACCTACCTGCCCATGGGAAGCAATGGATTGATTATTTGCTTGCTTTGTTTCACTTGTGTGCATGGCTTTTGTTTCTTCTATTACATTGTCTTTATCTCAATCCACAAGTTCTCCAGCTTTTACCCTTCT
>WEIV01014779.1:0-33895 GCA_013390005.1 Calyptomena viridis | reverse complement strand
CAGAAGCCAGAGCTGGTCAAAGGGAGGGAGCAGGGCTGCAAAACTGAGGAGAGGTGAGAAGGGGATGGGATAGATTTCTACTGGGGAACGATGAATAGAATGGAGAATGGAGTTGTGAAACACAAGATCTAGAAAATGTCCCACCTCAGTACAGGACTGAGGCATAACCAGATCATGTCACCTTTCAGGAAAGTAAAATCTTGTATGCAAAGCAAGCTGCACATTCTCAGCAAAAGGATTGACTGAGGTAGAAAGTTGCGGCTTATGCTTACCAGGCAGAACCAGGAACAGAGAAGAAATCACTCCCTTTTTTGCTCAAACTGAGCTGTATGTGCAACTATCTGGCAACATGAATTGATGCATGTTTGTATTCTAGATGGTTTTTCTCCTTTATTATTTTGTGATCACACTCTGATACCTGATGAATACACAGAGTAAAACTGATGGAACACCATGCAGTGTCCTCGAATGGTGAGTTTGTGGTTCCCTGGTCGTATTTTTGAATAGTTTCTCTGTAAACAAAACTCCTTGCTAGACAAATGAACTATGAACCCTATCTGTATCCCTGAATTGCCTTATCCTGCTTATCTCCATAGCAAGTTGGCTGCACATGGACTGCCTTTGGGAATGGTCTGCTTATGATACTTTCTCTGATATGTCCAGGAATAATTTGGGAGTATGCTAGTTAGCATAGGTTAAAAGCATGCCAAGGTCTGTTCCAAAACCAGTATGATGCCTGGCTTTAGTCTGTTTTGCATGTTACAATTCTATAATTCTCTGCTTGAAGTTTCACCTCAGGTACTTACAGAATAATTATTTTCCAGCTATAACTGCTGTCATTCCTCAATAAAACAGTAGGAAACTAATGGAAATATTTCAGCCTATTTTTTGAAAGTTTGATGAAAATATGATAGAAACAAAGAGAAATTTACTTTGAAACAGCTATATGGAAGTGTCATATGGGCCAATCTTCTGCTTAAAGCAGAAAGATACCCTAACCTTCTGTCTTTTTTTCTGCAAAGCTGCTTTCTAGTCTTCTGGCATCAAGGATTGCAGAATTGCAGAATCACAGAACAACTGAGGTTGAAAGGGACCTCTGGAGTTCATCTGGTCCAACTCCTTGCCACTCAAGCAGGGCTAACTAAAAGCAGTTGCCCAGGACCATATCCAGATGGCTTTTGACTATTTCCAAGGATGAAGATTCCACAATCTCCCTGGGAAACCTCTGCCAGTGCTTGGCCACTCTCACAGTGAAAAAGTTTGCTGATGTTGAGAGGGAGCCTCCTGTGCTTCAGTGTGAGTTTATATTCTCTCATAAAAATTCCTTTAAGGTCTAAAATCAGTCTCCTTGAAAGAAATAACACAGACTCTAGGAATAGCTAGGGGGTCAAGACATGAATAACAGGTTGGTCTTGATGATGTGTAGAAGTCCTTTCCAAACTCAATTATTTTATTATTTTATGATTTAAGCTAATATATGTGATTTTGCTAATGTGGTAAAGAAATTCTGGGGTCATGTCTTTCTGAAGTAGTCATAAAGCAGAAACTGTGACTCATAGATGTGTGAAATATAATTGAAGGCATCATAAGTGTGAAGTTATTGTTTTCACTCATTTCGCAAAAGGTCTTGGCTGTGTTGATTTAAATATTTGGTTTGTCAAAAAAATTAAATCTAAATTAAAGATAGCTTGTAGAGGAAAAGTAAAATTTGTGTAATTATTATAATTTTTTTTTATGTTGTGTGTTTAGCAGAGCTGTTACACAAACATAAAGGGTCAAAGTGTTTACAATCACTATTCAAAAAAATGAGAATGTTTCCCAGACAGCAAAAGAATGATTGTAAATCCTTCCCTTTACTGTCAGCTCTGTTTCTTCCTATTTCTCCTTCTAATCACACCAGTTCAGTCAGGAAAATACATTTCTTTTTGTCCTTTTATTTTCAGGTATGTTGAACAATTTATCCCTTTTACGTCACTGCTGTATCTGGTCTCAAAAAATGGCATCATATGATATTGAAACCATGTCAGCAATGCATTAGTTACTTTACTAGCCTCTCTGATATACCAGCTTTTTGCTGATCTTTTTCTTTTTTTTTTTTTTTGGTGGGTCTGTCACTGAACAAAAATGTTGTATTTGCCTTCTTAGCAGTGGTCCACAATATTTGGGCTAACAGAAGTCGAGGTTTCACTTGACAAGCCTTTCTTTACTTAAGTCAAAACCATTCTTTACCTTTAGATAAGTAACCAAACCCTGGAAAGAGAGAGATAGATAAAGCAAACGAGCAGATCTAATTGACTTAGGCAAAGACGGGGTTTGGTTTGCTTGGTTTCCTTGCAAAGGCACACAGCTGAGCCATGCACATGTAATTACTGCTACCAGTTAAAAGCAGAGCACATTGAATATTCCAGGAAGATGAGTTTGATGACTGTACAAGATGAAGATGAGAATGATGAGATGGAATAAGGCAGATGAGATTACTTTATAAGTCCAAGTGCAATGTGCTGCATCTGGGTCAAGACAGTCCCATGAGTATAGACTGGGATAAGAACTCACTGAGAGCAGCCCAGCAGAGAAGTACTTGAGGATTCTGCTGGATGAAAAACTGGACGTGTTTGCAGCCCAAAGGGCCCAATTGTATCCTGGGTTGCATCTAAAGAAGCGTGTTGATTTTCCCCCTTTACTCTGCCCTCATGGGACTCTACCAGGAGTACTGCATCCAGCTCTCAGGACATGGACCTGTTAGAGCTGGTCCAGTGGAGGGCCACAAAGATGATTGGAGGAGTGGAGCACCTCTCCTATGAAGACAGGCTGAGTGAGATGGGGTTTTTCACCCTGGAAGAAAAACGGCTCTGGGGAGAACTCATTGCAGCCTTTCAGTACTTAAAGGGGGCTTATAAAAAAGAGGGAGAGGGAAATTTTACCCAAGCTGATAATGATAGGAAAGGGGGAATGGTTTTAAACTAAAAGAGAAGAGGTTTTGATAAGATGTTAGGAATGCATTCTGTTCTCGGAAGGTAGTGAGGCACTGGCACAGAGTGCCAGAGAAGTTGTAGATGTC
The DNA here is from genome assembly GCA_013390005.1 of Calyptomena viridis. Lineage (NCBI taxonomy): Eukaryota > Metazoa > Chordata > Aves > Passeriformes > Eurylaimidae > Calyptomena > Calyptomena viridis. The sequence continues at coordinate 30,837 of WEIV01014779.1, read as the reverse complement.
CCATCCCTGGAAGTGTTCAAGGCCAGGCTGGATGGGTCTTTGAACAACCTGGTCTAGTGGAAGATGTACCATGTCTGTGGCCATGGCAGGGGGATTAGAACTAGATGATCTTCAAGGTCTCTTCCAACCAAATTGTTCTATGATTCTATGAGAATGTAAATGTAGCTTGAAGAATCAAACTGCTTGGATCACACTCACCTGTATCCCCTTATAAGCTACAAGTATACAACTTGGGAAGCCAGTCCAGTTGGGAATGTTTCCTTTGAAAGATAACTCAGATTTGAAAGGTAACTCTCCAGATCTCAATCCATGAACATAGCCAATTCATACCTGTGTCAGTGTATGTGCACACATATGAAGAGAATAGGGGAAAAAAGCAGTTCCTCACTGTGACCACAAGAAAATGCAGAGATTTTCATTTCCATTATGGGGAAATTTCCATGATATTATTTTGTTTCTGTCTCTGAGCATCTATAGACATTTTTTACACTCTAAAAAGTGTGAGACGAATCTGACCAACAGAACAGTTTGATATAGAAACTTAAAAAAAATAGTATCACAAAAAATGACTTAAAATGATGGTCATCTTGATTTAGACTTGTAATGAAACTTTTTTTCTAGAGCTCAGCAAGCCCAGTACAATATAGGAACGCAAAATACTGGGATACCAACACATACTGGAATTTGATTGAATATTTTGAGTGGTGTCTCCTCACTGAACCAGATGATATGGAGAACAGGAGCAATGTAGATTTAGATAGCAAACACATTGCTGTGAGCGAAGATGAGGCTCTTAGCATTGATGCACAAAATGAGGTGAGTCAATAATGAGAATGCATTGGTTCCTCAGTAAATCTAGCTTGAAGAATCAAACTGCTTGGATCATACCCACCTTTATCTCATTAAAACTTACAACTAAGGAAGGAAAAAAAAATTCTTCCTTAGATTGTGCTCATTGCAAGGTAAGTTTGATAAACCTATAACTGCATTTTTCAGCAAAAACCTGTAACATTGAAGTGTGTAAATTTTGAAGTTTAAAAAAATATTTCAATGGCAAGCAACATTCTGAAAACATGAAATTATAAGGCATCATTGCAATCATTACTATCTCACAGTCTATTCTTTACAACATCTCAAGTTCTTTTTTTTTTGGCCAAGCTTTGTGTTTATGTTTAAAGGGCAACTATATGTGTGGTGCTGAAAAGGTAAGGGATGAGAAATGCTAGTGGAAGGTGTAAAAATGAGCTATTAATGGTCACAAAGAAGATTATCTTGACTCCTCTGTGATCTTGTAAAAATAATATTTGCCTATGAAATTAGATACTCTGGTCCCTCTGGGTGGACTCATGGGATAGGCAAAAGAGAGGATGAGGGGTAGGAAAAAAAGAGGAGAGAAGGGGAGGAGAGGGGAGGAGAGATTAAATTTGAACATAAATGCTAAATTTAAGAAACTTGCTGTCTTTTCCTGAAATTTTGATTGTGATAGAAATTTTTCCACTAGACTTTATCCAATCAGCTCTATAGACAACCATGAAAAGTACGGTGGAATTAATCTCTTGCAATTCACAAATGAAATATAAATGGTTTAAATATATGACTCAGGCAAGAAAAAGCTCATCTACTGCCAGTTTTGAAAAGGTATTTTTACCCTTGCAGTAATGTAAGTGCTTCTGATCAAAATAAGACAGATGTCTGCTTGAGAGTGCAGCAATTTGTTCACATTATCAGTTTTTATAATATGGACGAGCATAATATGGCAAACTCATTTAGTAGCAGGGATTAATAATGAAATAGTTTAATTAAGACTAGAATCTGAATCCAAACCCTGACTCCAAATGCCCCCTAAACTTGTGAAAGGAATTTCACAGTCCAAATCATAAACCTCATGCTTGTCATTAATTTTACTGTACTAAAAGAAAATTATCAGTGATATTTCACGTCTTTTTTAAGCAGTTCATTAGTTTGATTTGCTCTGATGATTGCATAAGAGATAATTTAGTAGGCAAAAAATTAACAGGAATTATGTGTTATTCTACAATTTTGTCAAGAGTGGCTATTTATGTTAGGCATTGTCTGGAAATGGCCTCATTTAATTCAGCAACAGCTAGAACCATTGTGATATGTGAAGATTTTGTTTAATCTAGAATAAATAGGGAGAAAACCCCAGGAAAACGACAGTTTCTGTTTCAATTTATTGTATCATAATGGGGTCATTTACAGAGGTGGGGGTTATACCAGGTAAAATAGTGATCCACTGGGTAGTTAGCACAAAAGAATGAAGGAAACAACCACAGATTTAGTTTCAGAAATGTATGATAATATATAAGTTATTCAGATCAATATCTTGTTCTTTCACTCAGTGAAATTGGTGGGAAAAGTTTGATAATTTGTCAAGTGTTTGAACCAGCATGAGATTAATATCACTAATGTGATCAGTGTGTCTGGTGAAACACAATCCTAGAGCCATGAAGTGCATTTTTGTGAACATAATGTAGATCCTTGTCATATCACAGATCTTTAATATGTTTGTCTCTTTTCCCTTTCCTCCAAATCAATATGTTTGAAGTTAGAAACTAGTAAAACCGCAATATAACAATTGGACTTATAGCATCTTCCCTTTGACATTTTAAAACCTTTTCAGATGATGGCCATGTTTAACCTTTTTTTACAAAGAAGAAAACTGGGGCCTAAACACCAAGAGGCCTGCAATATTGTGTTATAGGCGGGTTGCCCCTGTTTCAACAGACAAGTGAGAAAGTGACTACTGCATAATCCATGGTACCAGGCAGGAACCGCAGTCCTTAGCCATACCCACACCACATCCTTTCGGTACATCTACAGAGCAAGTATTTTCAGACTCTAGAGTGCAGTTAGGCAAAATTCCCTGGAATTGCTTTTGTCATTGAGGAGTTCTCATGTTTCTTTAGCTGGAATGCTCTTCTAGACTTTAACAAGAATACACAGCCTCTAGAGTGGGATTCAGTTTGCGTAATTTATGTGTGTGATTCGGAGTGCTTAAATCTACACAGGTTTAGTCATAAACATGTAAGCCTCACTAACTCTCAGGGAGTCACTGAACATGTCTATTTTCTGGGACAATCACAACTAATTGTTAAGATGTAGTGAAGCTTCTGCTTGCAAGTCTCCACAGACCCTCCATGTCCCATGACATTGCTGGCACAGTGGCTCAGCTTCAGCTGAACTTTCTTCCCTTGTGCAAGCTGCAGGGCTTGAATGGGATGCTTGAGATGTGGTTCATGCAGAATGCAGTCTTGTCTGCTGGTAGGATTCTCACATGAAAGTGGGCAGTACCTTTATTTCTCCTATAGGCAGATTTAGCTGCAGACCTTGCCATGGAAAATGGGCTGAATATTGGCATCTCTTTGCTTTTACTTGGATAGTTGTAGATAAGAGAGAGACACCTATTTTCCCAGTGTACTCCATGTATAAGAGCCTGGGAAACTTTCAGACTAAATAGGGAAGTACTTCAGGGAGTGTAAGGCGACATAAAAATGATCTATTAGCTGGACTGAGTGTGTGTACCTTATGAGGGTTGTGGTTGTCTATACCAACTTCAAATAAGATCATGAGGTTTCATTTATTTTAACATTTCTTGTGTATATCAGAGCCTCATTAGAACTGGGAACTAAAAGTATATTGTCACTCCTCTTCCTCTTTTCTGACCATAAGACCAGTTTTTCTTACTGAGGAACTCTTTTTCCATTCATTCTTCCTCCTGTTCTCTGTATCTATATTAAAAAACTCCATCCTTTAACAAATCATTTATCAAGGCAAAATATATTTTTATCCTTCACTTTTGATCTGCTCAAGCTGACGTATACTATTACTAGGATGATTGACTGTGCTTTGACAGAAATTGCTGTTTTCTTTTTTGGAAAGAAAATGCTGAAGACTGGAGTATTTTTTCCTTTTTTATTCTACTGTTGAAAGAATGAATAAAACATAACAACTCTCTGTGGCGAGTTGATTCTGGCTTGATGTCAGGTGCCTGCCAAAATTTCTCTGTCACTCCCCTCTGCAACTGGACACCAAAGAGAAAATACAATGAAAGTCTTGTGGGCTGAGACAAGGACAGGGAGAACTTACTTATCAGTGATTATCATGGGCAGAACAGACATGGCTTGAGGCCAAAATCAATTTAACTTATTGCTAATTGAATCAGAGAATGATAATGAGAAATAAAATCAAATCTTAAAATCACCATCCCACCACCACTCCGTTTTTCCTAGATTCACCTTCACTCCTGAGTTCTCTTTTTCCTCTCCTCCATAGGCACAGGTGAATGAGAAGTGGAGGTTGCAGTCAGTTCATCACATGTTGTCTCTGCCACTCCTTCCTCTTGAGAGACAGGACTCCTCTCCCTCTTTCCCCCATCCCAGCATGAAGTTCCTCCCATGTGAGACAGGCCTCTATCAACTTCTTCACTAGGAGATCTTCCCACCAGGCTTCAGTTCTTTCGGAAGAAGTGGATCTCTGCTCAACCATTTGTTGCAATGTGTGATTAGCATGTATTTCTCACTGTATATTATTGTTCTGTTACTTGGTATGTCCTGTTATGATGTGCCCCACCCCTCACCCCAGATGGTTTGTCCCCTTCCCTTGTCCTCCCTTCCCATTGGCTGGAGCCCCTATAAGAACCAGGGGCCGGAAATGGGAAGGGCTCTTTCCCTGGTTATCCTTGATAAGCTTGGACCCTCCAGGTGGCCTGTTGCCTCCAGAGTGAATAAACTTATATTATATGTAACCATGGAGAGCCGCCAGCACCTTCTTTGTCCTCTGTTTCCCTCAGCCGTCCCCCGGGGAGTGCAGGGGCACCTTACCCCTCAGCAAGCCCTGACAGGGGAAGGCTACAACCATTGACCTCCACGGGCTGCAGGGCGATGCTGCTGCTGCCTCATTATGGTCTTCACCTGGGGCTGCAGGGGAATGTCTGCTCTGCCACCTGGAGCACCTCCTCCTTCTTCAGTGGCCTTGGTGTCTCCAGAACTATGCTCTCACGTATTGTCACTCTGCCCTTCTCTGGCTGAAGCTGCTCCTGCATAGTAACTTTTTTCCACTTATATACATTATCCCAGAGACACTGAAGACAGTGAAGAGGAACAAGAATTCAAAAGTACAAATGATAGATACAATTAAGTGGATTCTGTAGTCTGAATGCTCAAAAACTCATACAAGTAGGAAGTCTGAAGTAGAAATTATTTTTGACAGAGAAATCTAACACAAAACCACTATTCTTCTGTTTTCATTAGGAGCCCTGTTACAACATATTTTTAGTTTGAGACTCTTCTGCTGCCAGTTCTTACAGATGAAACCTCATTAGGATCATCATTAAACACCCTCAAAGTTTTTGCCTTCTCTGCTGCTGTAGGTGCTGGTCTCATTGGAGAGAGGATATGAGACTGGATGAATTGACAGGTTACCTATGGTTTTAAAGTGGTGCCTATATTGCAGTCACCTTCATGTCAGTTTCTTGAGGACACAGAAGATGCTCACTCCCATATTTGAAAAACATAGTGTGTCTAAGAAGCCTATAAATTCTATTAATTTCAGTGTTTTGGTCATATTTCACTTATAAAATAATCTCTCATTTGATCAAATCACAATTGCTGATGTTACCTTTGGAATTAATCACTTGGGTCAGCTGACTGTTAAACTGAAATTTGATTTTACTGTAAATTTTAAAACAGAAATGGAAAATTGTGGCACAACAAAAATAATGCACTTTTTTTTTTTAAACAAATGGAATCTGCTGTAATCATCTCGTCTCTACAAATTTCTCCATTCCTTCTGGTTTTTTTCATGTTTGCCTTTACCTAGGGTGAATTATGTTACTCTACTAACATCCGTGAGACTTAGCTAAGTGCTTAAAAATGTTGGGTCCAAATTTGATATCTGTCCTATTTTTCAGTGATCATTACACACTTGTTGGAAATAATGTTGTTCTTGTTCATAAAAGAACTGCAACCCATGGGAAGGCCTCACTTTGGCTGGTTTACTGCCTCCTGCAGGTGGGACACTATGCTAGAGCAGGAACAGAGTGTGAGGAATCCTTCCTCTCAGGAGGAAGGAGCAGTAGAGACAATGAACTGACCTCAACCTGCATTTCCCATCTCCCTGTGCTGCTGGCAGGGAGGAAGGAAAGAAAATCAGGAGTGAAGTTGAGACTGGGAAGAAGGGAGGGGTGGGGGGAAGGTGATTTTAAGATTTGGTTTCATTTCTCATCATCCTGCCCTGATCTGGCAATAAATGAAGTTAATTTTTGCCCCAAGTCATGTCTGTTTTGCCTGTGATGGTAACTGGTGAGTGATCTCTCCCTGTTTCGACCTTGACCATGAGCCCTTCGTTATATTTTCTCTCCCCTGTCCAGCTGGGGAGGGGAGTGGTAGAGTGGCTTTGGTCACCTGGTGTCCAGCCAGCATCAACCCGCTACAATCATTTATTAGTAAAAATTACATCTAAGTGATTTATATTAAAGAAAAAATGAATTTAGTTATATTCGTTTTCAGTCGTATATCAAGATTATGATAATTGCAATGTAATAGTAGACAAATGCTACCTGATCTCCAGCTAGCACATATTACCACTAGCAGTTATTTCTGTGAGTACTGCACCAAATACAGAGCACTCCACTGCACACAGCTCTATCCTTCTCTAATAAGTTACTTTAACTCTAATATGCTGGAAATTTATACAGTATATTTATATTTTATAAGAGTATCTGATTTTAGGTGCTGAATAACTAATTTTGGTAGAAGGCAGTGTGTGCTGTAAAGCTTTAATAGTATATAAAATGCCTCATTAAGCATTATCTAACATGTCTAAGACAAAATGCAGGCTGAAAATGTGGTACATTGATGTTATTATAATTTCCCCGAGCATCATATGTATAATTATGATCCCAAATGATTAATTTCTGTATTTAAATGTAAGCAGGAAATGAAGTTCTCAATTTGACTTCAGAATATAAATATACAGGAGTGGATGGGAATAATTAAGGTTTTGATGTGCTCATGTACTTTCTTGCAGATGTTTGGGGTCCTATTAATTTTAGCAGGGTCCATGTGGGAGAACAGATTTACTCAGGCAGATTGCACTGTGGTGCTGTGACTCAAGCACTGCTAAATGTGATTGTGTTCAGAGCTTGAGGAGTGCCTGTGTCACCATTTTATACTTCACTGAGGGTAAGGAATAAAGCTTAAAAAAGACTGTATTTTGAGAATTGATGGTTTTTAGACAAAAGGTCAGCCAACCATCCCTGACGAAAGTCCTGTTTTATAAAAATTATTTTTGAACATTTTTGCCATTTTTCTTTCTCATTGCTGGAGGGAAGTGAGTGAATGACTACGCTGCCTTATAAGTGATGAGTACACAGGATGAGTTATTCAGGTCCTCAGAAATATACATGAAAATTGTGTATTTTTTTTCTTTCTTAATGCTCTGGCTCAGTGTTAAGCGGTGCTGGAAATAGATACTAATCACATTCCCTACACAGGTACAATCTTAAATGTTTCTACCCATAATTTTTTGCAATAATTAAAAAACTCATTATCCATTTAAAATGTTTCTCAGATCTTTCCTGTCTTGATGATTATACAGCAGGGACCTATGCTTGCTACTACCAGTTGGTTGCATGTGAGTGTGAGACTACTATGAATGAAAGGAGAAATGTGTAAAATTATCAGAAACTCAGAGGAAAACAGCTGTGTGACCAACCTTATAACACTGATCCATGAATGTCAAGGAACATACAAAATGTAAAAAGTATGCTTTAATCCTTAGAGCACTGGACTTTCAAACCTCAACATTAGTTCAAATCATCTCAGTACAAGAAAATTACTGATACTCTTATTTCTGAACTTGTTCCAGGAAGAGAAAATCTGAGCCTTTTGCTGTGTGAAGAGAGATGAAAACCAGAGAACACGTACTCACACTTCAAACCACACAAATACAGCAATCTGGGTGGTCATACTGTGAGCCATGTTGTATCTCTTATTGTCCATGTATCTCTTCTCCTTTCTGTTTTTCCCTAAGATATTTTTTTTCCTTAAAGGGAAGCAATTTCATAATCCCTTTTCTGCAGTATCCATTAGTATCTGCGTAGACTTTGTATAATATTTAGTAATCAACCTGATGATCACCTTAAGTCCTTTGGAAGCTACTTAGGAAGCCAAACATTATAACAGATTTTGGCTGAAGAGTGCTGAGATGAGAGTTAAATGGACATGAAAATTTTACTGATTCACAGTAGATGTGAGGATGAAACTGGATAAAAATTGACCAACTAGATCAATACAAGTAGAATGAACTTTTTCTTTTTTTTTAAGTCTGTATAATGGCCAATTTTACAAATAGTGCAAGTGGTCAGATGCCAAGAGGCCAATTGTACAGGATTGGAGAACAGGTAACAACTGAGCCACAGAATAAAGTTAATAAGAATAAATACATGATGAAGAATGTGTGGATTTTGAGATACATAGTCTTGGTTCCTAGAGTTCTGACTAAGACCACTATCTAATCAAGGTTCAACCTGACTTTTACTCTTTACGTGTGTGGACTTAAACTTCCTGATAAGTAAGTGTTACATTTCACAAAGTGGACAAATTTTTTAGGAGACTTTTACCCTGAGAAGTCCTGTTTGTATTTCTGAGGGAGAAGTATACTCCTTGTACAAGGGAAATCATCAGAATATCTGTCTACCTCTCTATTAGGTAACTCCAGGAGGTCTTCTGTGGATTCCTTGTGGCTTTAGAAATGGTTGCCTCAGACAAAATCTAGTCCTGTGTCTAGACAGGAATGCAAAGTGATTTTGGCTGAACTGATCAGCACAAGTGTGTTGGCCCCAAATATTGTTCAAAAATGAAAAAAAAGTAGTTTCCTTACATAAAGGTGATGAGCGTCAAGAGAATGGAAATAATTTCTGTCTCTTTTATTGTTTTGTGGCGATTCTGAGAGAAAATAAGTGACCTGGGGTAATGTGAAACAAAAGAGTTATGTACATATTAAATTAATATACCACAGATAATTTTAAAACAAACCTAGTTCCAGTGGAATTTGCAATGCATTTGTTAGGTTAAATAAAATTAGAGCTATGAACAAAGAAGGAGGTTCAACAGTAGCCCTTTGGAGCCAGTGACAAAGGTGAAGAAGGAAGGTTTTTGTGAAAGGCTGAGAAGCATGACCAGTGTGCAGCAGGTACAGCTTCACATTTCTTCATTGACTTGGAATAGCAGCTTGAACTCATTTTATTGTCTCCAGAACAGGATACAGGGAAATTTAGGACCGCCTCAACAGTTCTGTCTGAAATTATTCCGTATACTGAAATGTTCTGGCACTCCTCAGTCACCTACCAGCCTTTTAATAGCCAACATTCAACAAACAGCAAATACTGTATTAGTGATAAAATTGTATCATCTTCAGAATGAAAAAATAAAAGCAGTTTGCCTCAGGCTGCCGCGGTGCCTTCCTTCAGGGTTATCCCACAACCCTGCTGGTGCCCGAGCTAGATGTGACTTAGGGCAGCGAAGCAGTTGTGCGGGCACCAGGGCAAGAAACGTCCCTCCACAGGAGGGATCGGTTGCCCCGGCGACTCAGGAGCCTCTGGCCAGACGGTACGCCCTGCTGCACACCCCGCAAGGGGTTTCTTGAGTGCAGGCAGTTCGCCTGACTCTGACCAGTGCCCCAGAGAGGAGGACCTTCGGCCACTGCACGCCAAAAGAAGCAGAAAATGACTCTTGGAGTAGGTTAAGCAATCCCGCTTTATTGAGGTCTGGCCTCGAGGGGAGCCTACTCACAAGAGCGGCTTTGAGCCCTCGGACACTACCTTATATAGGGGGAGGAACTGGGGGGTGGAGAGAGAAAACAGGCCTATCAGGGACAGAGGAAGGAGGGCTTTAGGGATGACAGGCAGGAGTAGAAGCCTGAGGCCTTCTACTCAAGCCTATGAGGGACCGAGTAACCTATGATTGGCAGGGAAAATACTAGAAGAAGGGGAGGAGTCAGGGTACAAATATGGGATAGGAGAGGAGGGGCCCGAGAGGGGGAGGCAACCAGGGAAGGGGTCGACAAGTCGGGGAACAACCAAGTGGGAAGAGGAGGGAAACCGGAGCAGTCCATTTGCAACTGGGGTAATCGGGGAATAACAGAACTGTACAGCAGTCATTATGAACATATGCAAAACCATAAAACACACTGCCACATCAGGCTATCTGGTTGTTTATGAGAAAGTAGTTTCCTTCTGAAGTGAATCCTCCTCTATTAGACAAAATATGGCCTTGAGACAGATTCTCCACATCAGATGCGAGTGCTGCCCTGTAATGTGCATTGGAGGATCACTATTAGGCTCTGTGCATGGCACCCAACCTCGTTTATGAAACTCATCCACCAGAAGCATAGAAATGTGCAAGTACACATTTAGACATTTATCATTTCCCTCTTCACATCCAATCTCTTCTGTTTGACTCCAGTTCCTTCTCCTGCTTTTCTTTCAGCAGAGGTAACACAATGGTTTGGCACAAGCTCATAAGTCACTTAAGCTGTTGGAAACTTTTGTTACTGGCATCAAAATCATTCTATGCTTGTTCTGTGACTGGAAGTAGATACTACATTATTCTTCTCTGACATAACTGCAATGCTTGTTCTGTCTTCATTCCTGATATATTATTCAGATTTTGAATATATAGTTTTTAAATACATCTCACATGTGTTTCCGAATTTCCTTTGGCAGAGCTGGGTGCTTTCAGGCTACTTTTAATTTATTAATACTCATTCAGAGTCTGATTTTACTAGAATACTTTTCTTATTTACCTATTTACAGTCTTTCTGGCATTTCAGCCTGGGTATCACACTAATTATTGTATTATTCTCCCCAACTTTGATTGTATTCATCATATCTGTTTTATTTCTAGTCCCTGTATTCAGATTACCCTTTTCCTGTACAGGAAATAATCTTGTAATACGTTCATAATCATGCTTCCTTCCTACTTTTCCCCTGCTAATATTTTCCTAGGAAATGTCTAGGGAATTGAACTCCTAACATGATCATTACACCAAGTTTGATACAGACTTCCTTCATCTGTAAAAACATTTCCTGATAATGCTTTTTTATTCTATTCTGAAGTTTTCTGGCAAGATCCAAGGACAAACTTTTTCCATATCTCATTCTTCACTTTACTTCAAATAGTCCCTATTGTATCAGCCAAAATCCTAGTGTCATTTATTTCTGTTTATTCGGTATTCTCCCTATACACAAATTGCTCCCTCTCTCATTGCTTTCGTTTTACCTCACCCATCTGCAAACTTTATATGTTGGTAATATTATCTCCCAGTTGATAGCTTGATTTAACCAAGTCTTTTTCATTCCAATGTAATCATAATTTTCCCTCAACATATGTTTCTAATACAACAATCTTGTTACATATGTTTCTAGCATTTGTAAAACACATTTATGCTGTTCTTTGTCCATTCACTTTTTAAAAAAATGTATAGGAAGAAATGGTTTCCACACTGACTTCATTTACAAACTCAGCACCTTTTTCTCTAACCATCATAACCTTATCTACTTTGTCTGTATGAACTCTGGCTGCTGAGCCATAAAAGGAAATTTGGTCTTTCAATTACTCTTTTCATCCCAATCTGAAACTGTTTCTGCAAAGTCAGTCCTTTTTGATCCTAGCAGGTTGTTAGTCCTTTTCTTTAAGTAAGAGGCCTATTTCTTCTCTTCATGGAATATTTCAAACCTGTTTATCACATTGTTAGTCTATAAGATCAATCTGTTGCCATCTTGATTCAAAGGTTGCCCCAGAAAGACATTTAAATGGTAGACCCACACGACTTGTTCTTTCCTTTTCAAGCAGTCACCCATGCTGTCAGTCCTCTCTAGGTGCTAATGCCTTCAGCCTGGGTTAAAATTGCCTGGCTGGAAATCAGAATACTTAATATTTGTCTGAGTTGCATATATCACAGGTACCTTATTTTTTTAATCAATGAACTTTATTGCTTTTGCTTTTTGACACAGCTAGGATGATACAGAAATGTTTGGATGCTTGTCAATCAATGATCAATTTGAATTTGGAAATGGATAAAAAAAGATCCCTTATCTCTCTGTTAATGACAGAGAGTGGCATCTAGCTATCTTGCAGCTGTCTATCTGTCTTGCAGCTGCCCGTGGAAAGTAAAAGTCTGAGCTCAGAGGACTGGAATAATGCCAGGCTTTCCTTGTTCTGATTTGATCCAATCTAATCTTCACTCCAGCAGCTTATGCCTAAACACAGTGCAGCATCTTAGCTATCCAAATAGCTGATTAGATTATAGTATGAGAAAGACACAGTGAACCTCCCATTCAAGCATATTTCTACTTGATTAAGGAAAGGAAAGAAAATAAAAAGGGATTCCACTGCAACTCAACAGATTTATAGCTTTAGTCTTCCTCTCTTTTTTTGCTTTTGTTGTCTGTATTCTGTTGTCAACTGTTCTCCTTCTGTTGCCTTATTTTACAACAACTACTGCTTCACACTTCTTTTGACATATTTATTTATAAGCCATGTTTACATCTGCATGCCAACCTTCTATCTAGCTAACCTGATGTGTATTTTGCTGCAGTTCTGGTAGCTGCATTAGTGGTTATGATTCTGCTAGCTGAATTCTTGTGATGATTGACCTAGTGTAGAGGGAGTGAAAAACTAGAGTGTCTTTTCACTTTTCTCATCAGTAAAACAACTGCTATTAAACCTTCCACTAAGAGAAGGGGAAAAAGAAAAAAAAAAAGAAAAAAAATCAAACATTCATTACAGTAAAACTGCGAAGTGTAGAAGGGAGATTGATTGAGGCAGTATGTGTTTATTCAGATTGGAACAAGCTTTTAAGTCTGAGGATCAGGGCTGTATACTTCAAAGAGCTGAAAGGATTTATGGAGTAGATACTAAGTCTGAAGTGCCATGTGATCCAGGCAGCATGGACACAGACCCAGGAATATGAATGTGAGTCTTTGGCACATGGACATACACATGAAATGCAAATAACATTGATCCTTATCTGTAGGAGATGGGCCTCTGATGAGTGCAGATAGCCAGGTTTTGCTGTATCATGTAGAGGAGAGTATATGGAGGAGCACATTGCTAGTCAGTTCAGGAGTCTTTCATAAATTGGGTGGATCTTGCTAACTCTGGTGTAATCTACTTGCTATTTGGAGAATTTCCTTCTGAGATGAGATCTACCTTCCTCAGAACTAAGTGGAAACTAATTATTTGTGGGCTGAAATAAGGATAAATCAACCTAGAGAATAAGCTACGTCCAGATCACCAGATCAATGAAGAAAAAGTTCATGATGATGTAGAGAAAAAGAGAAATATATCACAACATTAGGAAAAAGGCAAGTAAAAATGTAAGTGAATAAATTTACGAGAACAAACAAACCCAAAATATACACAATGGGGTTATTGAAACGGATTAAGGATACACACATAAAAATATGATTATACCAAGAAAAATATTTAAAAACATACATTTACCTGTCTTATTATTTCAACTTCAAAATAGTGTTGTATCAATGCCAAAAATTACTTTACAACTGTTAACTTGTTCAGCACTAAAAACATTATCAGGCCAATTGCTTATTTGCATGCTTTTTCGTGTATCCAAGAATTGAAATGGAAACTATGCATTATGAATCAGTATCTGAGCACTCTAGAACAAATACTGTGGCTTACTCTTTAGAATAGAACCTTCAGGATAATAAATCTGATGAATTTTATTTTAATTAATCAAAGCAGAGGATTGGGGGTAAGCTGATATTTTTGAGGGTATGTTTATTTTTAATATGTCAGATGACTAATGATTGCATGCATGAAATATTATATGCATCCTTTTAAACTTGATACAAGCTGATCATAAGGAGACACGTGATCTCATCTCACCCAAAAGTTAAATGATCTTGAACATGACATGATCACGTTTGGTCAAAATCTCCTGTCACCCCATTGAACTAAATAGTAACAGAGGGAGCTTGGCACCTTCTCTAAGAGTTATGGGTTGTTAACAAGATCAAGTGAAAAATGTGCAAGAGGTGAATCAGGAATGAAGTGTTTCCATGAAACAGGAAATATCAGTGGCTGTTTTTCTCATTCTTTGCCCAGCATTTCAGAACAAACTTGTACAAATCAAGATGGCAATATGAGGCAAAAATTGACTTAAATTCTGATTGTATGGCTACATAGTACCATCAGTTAGAGCTGCAAAGTTTTCCTGTTGGGAGACGTTAGCCATTAAAGGCCTGACTTAATGATAACTCTCACATCCACTTTGGAATATTCAAATGTTCTGCAAACACTGGTATAGGCGTTTAGAACAAATGCAGTTTTTCTTCAAAGTTTAGTTAATATTCCGTATAGGCTTTTTGCCATGATGACTAATGTACTCCAACCTTGCTGTTCTGCATTAAACATCACGAAAATGTACATCTGCACTGGATTTCTTTCTTTCCTTTGTTTCTAAAATGCTGAGTTCTGCTGAAAAAGATTGGATGGAAATCAAATATGAGAAGCTTAGCCAACTTTAGTGAAATGATATCAGAGTTATATTATCCCTTAATGAAACAAGTATAGAGGGCTGATTGATTTATAGAGCAATTTTTTGCACCATTACCTAACTTGATTGTGTACAAATAGTTTTCTGTATTCACAACCATCATATCTCTCCATTTTTTTAGTATGTACGTTTCAAAAACTGATGTCTTTTTATACAGGATTGAAAGATGTGAAAGGTTTCAACCACAGAGTGTTGATGTCATGTGAAGCTTGAACTTTTATACATTTTAACACTTCTTTCTAAGGATGACAAACAAATAGATTCCTTTTTCCTGCTATGATAAATATCTCTTTGGAACAGTGTCTTGGGGTGACTTTATGACACATCCCATATTGCCTAATCTATGCTAGAAAAAAGAATTTTGTGCCTTAAACTGAGCTTGAAAATGGAGAGGAAAAAAAACAGCTGAAAGAACTTTTTCAAAGCAGTCCTGCATCTCAAGGACACGGATTCATTTTGTTTTGCTTCTTTGGCTGCTGGGCTGCAAGGGGGGAGGAAGCATCTTTATTCTAGTGTTGTTTTTTTTTTTCCCAGTCAGATTCTCAGTCTTTTTCTTCAGAAGCAGAGAGAGCAGAGACTCCGGTATTTTCCCGGACTTTTGATTTCTTTTTTTCTTCTCTCCTGGACTTGTTGGGACATCGGAACATCGAATGCTCACTGGGAGGCCTTTTCCACTGGTCTGGCCTGGGGCAGGGAGGCCCTCGTGATCGGCCTAGCCTGAAAAGGGAGAGAGGGAAAACTATACCAATGAAGGGACTCTGGGTCTTCCAGTCTTCCAGTGAGAGACTTCATTATTTATTGTTTATTATTATTGTTATGTTTTTTCTTGTGTGTTTGTTAAATAAATAGTTTTGTATGTTTTCTTTCTCTTTCCTTTGAGGAAAATATTTCTTTTCTCGAACCTGGTGGGAGAGGGTGACTGGCCTGTTTTTATCAGGGCATATTTATCCCTCTGGATATGTTTGTCCCAAACCAGGACAAACAGGGAAAATTCAATGCCTAGTCTGTTATTGCACAGTTGTGATACGATATCCCTGCTTACTCACAAAAGAGTTGTCTTCTTTTAAAAAGACCGTGTGTCATTCTGACCAGACAATTAGTTAATCTCCATCCATAAACTACAACTTCAAGAAGTTATTGTTTTAAATGGAATTTCACCTGGTTCTTCCTGATCCCTTCACCCTTCATTTCAGGTCTACGTCTTGAAAAGGGATTCACTTTCACTGGGATTCACAGAAATATTTTTTCCCTGAGGAAGCACTGTGGACTTATGACTGAGACCATCACTTACATAAATGTCAGTCATTCAGGATTTCAAGTAGTGCCTGCAAAACATGTATGTCTGGCTCCTAGCTCACATCCCTGAATCTAGATTCACATCAGCAACACTTGTTCGTCTACTTTCTCTGCAACTGCCTCTGGTGTTGTTGAGTGAGGATACACACCTTGCTCTTCATGTAGAAGAAACCTGTGCTCAGGGGATGAGTGATGGCTAATTCTTATCACTCAAATTCCTCTTTGTTCCATTACTCAGGTGACCAGTAAACATTTTATTTATATGTAACCTAAGCATTAGTGCAGAGAAAAGGAACTCTCAGAGGTCAGAACCCAGGAATTTATGGATTAGCTACCTCCATCTCCACAAATAAAATTTTTGGATGCTCAAAAGTTTTAATTCTGTTTTGAATTCATAGCAGATCTTGTTTTCTTGGGAGTACTATAACAAAATGCAAGGAAGCTTTTTGAGGGAAAAGCCTCCTATGTGCTACTATGCATGACTGAATATAAAATTTCTGCTCTCAAGAAATTATTTTCAAGCCATTTAATTGTGACATCCTGTGATTTTGGTGGAGACTTTCTAATGCAGACAGATGTTTGATGGATTTTCATGTATTTTTCCATTTTCTGTATTCCAATAAATCTAATTTGGAAAAAGAATCCCCTACACTGTCTGATTTCCTCTCTGTGGGGGCCTAAGTGTAATTGATACTGTACTCCAATACAATGACAATCAGGCTGTTTTCAGCCCTAGATCTTTCATGTTTAAGCAAGTGAAAGAAATATTTACATGAGGGGGATGGAGCCTGTGTTCACATAAATATTCAAATATAATAGGCCAGATTAATTTCTGGTATAATTACATGAATATTATATTGAGCACATCTATAATTCAGAAATTAGTCTGGTAAATGTAATTCCCAGTTGAGCTAAAGCAGAAATTAACCAGTGTTAGAAAATGCCCAAGTAAACACAATCTGATTTGCATATTATAGAACAGTGAACTAGCTGTTTCTGATCTTAGACCAGTTGAGACATCAAGAAAAGTGAGTGATAAGCATGGCAGGGCTGGAACACCAGGTGCACATGAGAGAGTGAACATCAGGAGTGAACATAGTGCACATAGTGCACATCTGCCTATCCAAACACATCACCTTCACAGTGTATTTCCTGTTAGCAAGTTCCTTTTGACATAAGTGAATCCATGGGAAGACCTGGTCTTCCTGCTTCTGGATGCTTAGGAGTGTCCTCCCAGACTTTCAGATTTATGCGGCCAACTGTGGTATTTGCTGTAAAAAACTAAACGTGCAAAGCAACAACTCTGACACAACAACCAGCAGTAGGTTCACAGGAAAGCGGTTTGAGGCCCTCTCAACAGAGAGAAGCTGGAACGCTTGTTATGTTGCTCCACAAAGACAGAGATACCTAAGTCTGTGTGCCACAGAACCTCTTTCAACACCAGCTTAATGACCTTTTTGGCATCTTTAAAGAAAAAAAAATCTGCTGACAATTTTACACTTGGTAAAAGCCAAGAGAAATACAACCATATCTGCAGAGGTGAAAGTCTCTCAGAGACCACACCTGGCAACAGGAACAACCAGGAAGATTTCCTTAGAGCACTGTTTTGAAGAGTTTCCAGGGACAAGAGTTTGCTATGAATAATTATCAGCAAACAAAAGAGTTGCCAGCTGAAAACAATCCAGCCACTTCCAAATGTATCTTCCCATTGCCCTGAAGGCAGGCCTCTCAACTTCTCCACAAAAGGTCTTCAATGTGGCTGTTTTGCCAAACAAATCTGCTTCTGTTGGACAGGACTCCTTTTTAATGTAGACCTAGTTAAAGGTACCATGTCACGTTTCAGACTGGATCTGGAATCTCCTAGCAGTATTTGCTAGACATTAACAGCATCAGCATCAAGGCTAATTTATACAGGGGTGTCTTTGGGATTAAAATGTTAACAGTGTGGTGCTATGAACTTGGTGACTTGACAGAAAGCGTTTTCCACACTTGAGTGAAACAGAGGAATGAAGTGCTGCAAGGCAGATCTGAGATCTGGGGACAAGGAGCCAGACCAGGAGCTGGAAAACAGTGAAAGACTGAACCTGGTGTGGAAACCTTGGAAAAATATTATGGTTTTCAAGTGCTCACATATCACTAGAGCATTCTCTTAATAAAAAAGAAATCTCTAGCAAGGTGTTGTAGCTTTAAGGACAAGACTAGTGAAAACATCAGAGACTTTAAATTGAGCCAGACAGCTTTACAAAATCTATGTAATAAAAATTACCATAATCAATCTAGGAAGAAAGAAATGTTTCACAATAGGATCTCTGCTTTGGTAATATCAGTTTCTAAATAGGGATGTGACTCCTGAGATTTAATGAATGAATGCACTGTATATTGCCTTAGAAACCAAGCAGATGCAAAACTGACTGAAATAATAAGTGTTAATAAATGTGATGAAGAGATTATCGGTAGGAATTCTGAGGAGATATGATTAAAATGTCTTATTTTCCAAAAGCTCAAAGTTGCAATAGCTGAGAGTGAGAAGACAGTCAAAAGACTCAAGTGAGAAACAAGGTTGCTTATGTTTTTCAGTGGTTTTTGAAACCAGGATAATATTTTGAAAGGGTAATAATGGTCACAGAACCAGATTTCAGACATCAGTAAATAGGTTCATAGTGCCTAGTAAGAGTTTACTGAAATACCATTAAATGGCATCAAAAGTTTAAGATTCTAGGTGTTTCAAGGTATGGCTTTCAATTTCTGTTGGCTCTACCACAATATTATTATATTGTTGTCTGCAGGAATAGAGCAGGTCAGATAACTAAATAAGGCTTTTATTATGTCAAATGTGAAAATACATCTTTGGCCTTTAGGTTTTTGCAAGTTTTATTTTTCCAAAAATTATTCTCTTTCTGCTGAGGAACCAGCAATTACCTTTCAAGCCATTTGAGCTGAAATGCGGTATCATGTGGCATGACACTTCTATTGCAAGTCAAGATGATTCATTGGTGTTCGTATCCACAACCTATTGATTGTTTCTCAGAGTACTTTCTAAGACCAAAATCTTAATTTCACCTCCTCTGTCCTAACATTTTTTCTTGAATCTATCAAACATACTAATAGCATAGACAGTAAATTTTTGCTACTTTTCTTTCAAATGTATATTTTGCTTCAAAGGCCTTTTTTAAAGATTTACGATAAACTCTGTTTTAGCCAAATAATAAATTATTAAAAAATCCCAACAAAAAACCCCAAAACAAACTCTTACCTTATAGCTTTTCTTGCAGTGATTCTTCTTTTCTTTGTCATTGAATAATAATTAATATAAATGCTGTAATTATCAAGTCAAAAATCAACTCCTCATCACCACACTTCAAGCTGGTATATAGATCACTTTGAGATGTCACAGTTTTAAAAATTACCACGTGAACTGAAATTGTTGATGCTCTTAAGGCCATCTCTTATGTACTATGCTAGATATTACCTACTTCACAGGTTGTTTTTACTGGCTTCTCAGCTTCCTTTTTTTTCTTTAGTTTTTCTTCAAAGAGCCTCTGCTGTTCCATCTCAAATGTATCTATATTTTAACAATAGTCATCACTTATCTTTTGTTCTCTTTCAGATTACCAAACTCTTCAGTTCCAGAGTTTAAGTTCTTCAAGACAAATTCCTGTCCTTAGTTAAAATTAGGAGCTTAATAGAGATGAGTATGAGATCATTTTTATTTTACTTTATCAGGTCTCTTTTATAGTTTATCTTTCCTAATCAATTTGGGAGACAAGAGCTCACTGGATAAATGTAGCCTCTCTATTTTCAAGACAATCACATTTTTACCTTTTTGGAGACTCTCAAGTTTCTGACATTACTTACTTAACATTTCAAGATGTCCATGGCTCTGAAGTCACTCCCTGTAAATGCTGCAACCTGAGCAGCAGACAGAGGAGCATGCAAGTTCTCTGATTGGTACAGTCTATTCCTAAGGACAAACCTACACAACACTTAGGATTTTTTAATATTGCATCTTAGTGGCTTATCTGCTTGTTCAGATATTGCTTTAAGTATTTCTTATTAGTACAATTATACAGCTTTGTTGACCCTTTGTCTGTTGAACAGACCTTCATCTTCTTGTTTCCTCTAACCATTGTCATACTAAGGGTCTTTCGTACACTAATGACAGAATTATATGCTTGTGTGTTTTCTGATCTATATATGGAAGATTAAAAGCATATAATTGGATGTGTTTGGTTCCATTCATTTATCTTAGACATTTTCCCAGTCAAGTGTCAAATGTATATAAACACCTTTTTTTCCCCAGTAACATTTCTGTCAACTCAAAGGGGATCTCAATAGTGTTCTTTGCTGCAAGGCATATAACTATTCCCAAATAATCTGCTCTCACTAGCTGTTTTTTCATTGTTTTTTGTTCTATTTATTCCACTATTATTGCACCTCATTTTTTATCTGTCTAATAATCCTGTGGGACAGACCCTGATTACACTTCTATTACGTACAACTTGCAAATTAAAGATGCGAAAAGCAATTTCTGTGGATGTGAAAAGCTTGGTATTGTAAATGGCAATTTACAAGTATGTGAGGCTTTATTTGTTCACTTCAATTCACTTAGTTAAACTAGAAGGAAGGAAATAGTATAGAAAAACAAACTACAGGATGCAGCAGGGGGTAAAGATATGAAGCGAAGCAAAGCAAAACAAAACAAAGCAAAACCCTGCTCAGTGCAGTTCCTGAAAACACTGACTGTATTTGATGCTTCTGTCTGCTCTGTCAGAAGCAGAAAATTTAGTCCTATGTAGCTGTAGAGATCCCCTACTGATGTTAATAACTGTAATGGTAATAGTTGTACAGAAAACTTAAGATTAAATACAAAATTTNTCTCCTCTCTCTGACCTTGGTGCTAATCAAACTCCGCACCCTCCTGTCTCTTAAGCGGCCATGATGTTCTGCGCAGACTTTTTTTTTTCTCTACTCCTTCTTAAATATGTTATCACAGAGGCATTGTTGCCTGACCTTGGCTAGCTTAGAGCAGAGAAAAACTCTAGCAGCTTCTTAAAGAAGCCTCTCTCCTAGCCCCCCCAGCTAATAAAAAACTCTGGTTACTTAAAACCACAACATACAGGTATATGATGAATCATCTCTCTACATAAACACTTAATTTGCTGGCAGGTATGTTTGCTTACAACTATATATGTTAAGGATATGTTTGAACATGCTTGACTTTAAAGGTTTTCAGACTTTGCAACCTAGCTTGGGCTACGAAATGAGTCTGACAGTAAGCATGGGAGAGTTAACAGTGATCTTAAGGTCAAAATTCCCAGGAACTTTAGTAGATGGGGTAGTGTTGGTTTTCACAAGCTCCAGACAAGGAAGACCTCTGCATGGAACCTGTAGGTCAAGGGACATTTTATCCTACTAATTCTGATGGAAACAGAAAATCCATATTATATGTCTTGTTACTGAGGCTAGGACAGTAGCAGAGTTCTTGTCAGAGGAAACATATTGAAAAATACGGAATATATAGTCTTCTGTCTTCCTTGCCATAGGCTTTGCTCAGGAAGTTTCAGGAGAACTTTTCTTGGACCGAATCCTTTGCACCTTTGTAAGTAATTTATGGTTTAAAATGTCTCTGAGTTTAAAGTCTGCTTCTCCCTACACACTAGAAGATTTTAATTTTGATACAGTTATAAATTTTACACTGATTTATTGTTCAAATTATACTTCATAGCCTCCTCTACAAAGATTAAAGATGAATGAAACTATTTCCAAATGACCACATTATACAAATTAAGGAACTGAAATTATATTTTTGTGTTCTGATATGCATTTCTCTTGGATAAGAAAGGCAAATTAGTGCACATTCTGCATTCTCAATTGCCCAAGAGTCCTAAATGTGTCATTTGGGAAGTAGTCCACTGACTACCTGAAGGAATTTTTAATTTTAAAGGAAAATTAAAATTTTATTAAAGGAATTCTTTCTATGTCTGTTTATGTCATATATTTTTATAAGCTTGGGTAAATACAGCATCATTATAACATTTCTCTAAAGGAAGTTCTCAACTCTCATGACATCCATTTACTTCTAGTGTATTCTTTTTAATGACCATCTTAACATGAGGCAAGTGTCCTTGGTTTCCAAGAGCTGTTGAAGGGAATTGCATGTTCTTCGTAATAGGTTCAGAACTAGAAAGAGGAACTGGACTGATATTGGTGCAACTGCTCTGAAAAGATAATAAAAAATGTGTGAATAGCTTGGCTATGAGTGCTATTTCCTGATGTATGAATGTTAATTAAAGATTTGCTGGAAATGAAAATTTCGACTCTACAACATTTTCTACTCCCCACAAATAGAGTATTCATTTCCTGAATTATTTTATATGGCTTACAGGCAGGATACAGATTTCTTCTCTGTTCCTGATAGCCAGCATGGCTATCATATCATGACAGCCCACTGATTTATAATATTAGAGTGAGTCAAAGAGGCTACCAGGCATCTCTTAGACTCTGATAGTGAAAATGAGAAGTTCATGACTTCCACTTTGAAAACTTTCTCTTATTGTGTGAGAAAATGAGGCCCTGGCTCAGGAACTGCCTCAGATAGATTTAATTAAAGTAGATGTAATTAAAGTATAGAGCTGTTTTACAGAAACTTCCAGTTTTCCAAATGAGCACTAGCTCCCTAACAGCATGTTTGATGGAATATCTTAAATAGCAGGGTGGATGGTTCATAAAGTGCATAAAGGACCCAGCACAGGCTCTGCAAAGGCTGATATTGACAGCAAGGGGCTGAAGGAAGGGACACCTACATTGATGACATGAAAAAGTGTAGATATCCATCAATCTCATGTGACAATAATGTAAATAAAGACATTTTTTCTATTTTGTGCAAACATAATATGGCATTCTGAGATGAGCAAGGATTCCAAAAAAAGTATAGACATATTGAAATGGCTGTCTTTATCTGTATACTTTCTCATTTTCCATCCTTTCATTCAGGTTGTTTGGTAGAAAGAAAGGCATTTTAAGACCAAGAGAAGTGGTTTTACTGCCCCATGGTCCAGTAACAGTAGCCATTGCTTTTCACAAGCCCCCATCTTAAGAGGGTGTCAGGACCGCAACTGGTTAGACAGGTGTTGTGGTTTTAAGTAGCCAGAGTTTTTTATTAGCTGAGGGGAGGCTATGAGAGGGGCTTCTTTAAGAAGCTGCTGGAAATTTCTTAGCTCCAAGCTGGTCAAGGTCAGCTGGTAATGCCTCTGTGATAACATATTTAAGGAGTAGGAAAAAAAAAACTAGGTAGAACATCATGGTCACTTAGGCGGGAGGAGAGTGAGAAGTTTGATTAACACCAAGGTCGGAGAGAGGAGAAAGAGAAGATGCCTTAAACACTGAAATAGGGCCCCAGCAACCTGTGGGGGGAACCATAGGAAGTGAATATTCACCTGCAAAACCTGTGGAAAACTCCATGCTGGAGTAGATAAGTGGTGGAAAAAAGAGAGGCTGTGATTCTGTGGGATGTTTGATGTCCATGTCTGGAGCGGGGGCCTGATGGAGTCCTGTAGGCCGTGGGAAGAAGATACCCACGCTGGAGAGGACTGGTGGTCCGGGGAGACCCATGCTGAAGCAGCCAAGCAGCACCTGAATGACTGCACCTATGATAAAGTGACTTACATGACAACAATACCTGAAAAGCTGTTTTTTTTCCTTCTCTGAGAAATTTTGGGGGTGTGTGTGGGCTCTCGGCATTTAGCCGGAGTCAACCCATAACAACAGGCTATCAGGCTGAGCTTGCAAGAGCTGGTTGTATAAACTAGAGCCTGGAACCCAGTGTTCTCAGCTCTCCTGCAGAGCACAACCTCAGTAAAATAACATATAAAAACGAAAATATGGGCATAACTTAAAAACAGGCTAGCAATCTTTGAAGAAATGCACCTCTGAGAGCTGGGTAGAACTGATATAGCAATGAGAACATGGAAGAAGCAGGTAGTTGAGAAAATAATTGGACTATGGATAAGGCATCTGATAGGAACAGAGGGCATAGGCTAAGAACCAGACTGGAGACAGTTTTTTAACAAAAGATAAGATTGTGGTGCCTCTATATGATTTCGTTGCACGTGCTGAGTTAAAGGTGGAAGCATATAATCTGCTTCATGCAACTTGACTATTTGAGGACATCTTGGCCAGCTTGTCCAACTGCTCATGCAGAAGAGTATGATGTGTTTTGTGTTTGTGTAGCCTAATGTGTGCTTTCCAAGGAAGACATATGGATGGATGGATGTATATTATGTATATGGGTGTATCTGTGTGTGTACTTTCCTTACAAAGTCTTTCCCTCTAAATTTATTAGCACTCCTGAAAAAATCTTATTGCAGATAAATTGAATTTGGCTAGTTATTACTTCGGATAAAACTCAGATGGTTTGAAACAGCTATAGTCTTTTCTATGCTTATCTCTCTGGAAAAGTGGCATGTACTCTATATTCAGCAATTTTCATAGAAAAAAAAATCTTGTGGTGGGTCCATTATGGAATTAAAAACTTCCTTTAAGCATTCATTGTATAATTAGCTGAAATCTTGGCAAAGATCTTGCCAGATATAATTTCAAAGCCAAAAATCACTCCTGGCAGCAGTTGTCACTTTGAGAACTAGAGGAATTTTGCCTTATGATGAAAAATTATTCTCAAATTTAGACCAGTCTCCTTTCATACCACACTGAGGTGGTCAGGTCCCCCTAGAAGTTACTGACAAACTCCCATCAGTATTACATGTACAGGCCTTTAAATACAACTGGTCTCAATTTGTTCTATACACTTTAAGCATGGGTGTGAAATACCCTAAACCAACTTGCCAGGATCTCTCCTCATGAATCTCAGAGGCAGCTCAGCCTAAGGTACTTGCTTAAAATAAGGGAGTTAAATAGCAAGGTGGTAGTACCAGAATTACATGGTTTCAGACTAACTGAAGACAGATGAAGACAGGTGAAGACAGGTGAAGACAGGTGAAGACAGATGAGGTGTATCTCACCAACACTTGGAACTATCAGTTATTTATAGAGTTTAATTTGCATTTTTTCTGTAATATCCGTTCATCACCATTTTGTTGTGGCTTCTAGTTTTCTAGAAGATTGATTCAAATATACTTCTTTACAGATAAAGAAGTTTTTTGTATTATTCAGTCACTTACTAAGCATGATTTTTAAATGTCATTCAAATCAAGCACAGCAGTACGGCCCAGTGATGTAAATTTTTATCTGGTTTTGCAGTTATTCTATTTTTTTTTCAGAGTAGCTCTATTAGTGGTAAGATATGATGTGTTTTGGCATAATCTTCTAATCAAAATACACTTTGGAGCCTCTTATGTTTTCTTTTTCCAAGTTGTTGTATATTGTTATAGCAGCATTTTTGAAAGACGGGTATTAAATGCATCATAGATAAATATTCCTATTTTACACATGGTAAAGATAAATTAGGGGTTAAAGCATTAATTTAAATTCTACAGTATTAGAGTGAAATTTAGCCTGTTTCTGATATGGAAACACAAACATAAACCAGCAAATTATTAGTTTTCTCTCATATGCTAAGAGAAAAATAGGTTCACTGTGAAAACTTTGACAGACAAATTTATGGATATCAGAAATATTATCTTAGGATATATTATGCCTCTACAGCAATTCTGGTAATGTCATTACAAGAGTTTGTACTATGAGTACTACAACACAATCTTATTACTAGTGAGAGGAAGTGGAGAGACTGCTAACAAACTGTCTCCATTTTAAACTTCTGTTTTCAGGTTGCACATTTCTGAACTGATAATTATCTCATTGGTCTCCACAGATTTTACACAAACTGTTCACAGTCTGAAATATGTTGAGGACTAATACAAGTATAATGAAAAGAAAAGAAAAAAAATCATTTTCCAAGGATGAAGGATTTTTTTTTGTCCTGTAATAAAATGTCTGGGGGCAGAAATCTGGTAGATGGATACGACCAGTGGAGAAAAGGTTGTGGTTTCCTATTTGACATGCAAGGGTTTTTTTCTCATATGTGAAGGTCTGTGTATAGCAGAGGGATGACTATTCTCAGGAAACAGCCAAGGAAATTTTTCCCTCAGGACCTTAGAGTCTCTCCTAGATCTTCCGAATGATCAGCAAAATACTTTCTACTCTCCTTTCTAGGTTCCCAATACTCAGGCTGTCCTGCTGATGTCCCACAAGGTGGGAATGGTGGAGAAGCTGATACATATGTACCAGTGGAGCATTGTGGCTTGTTCCTTGAAAGGTTATAGGCTCAGCAATGCAGAGGAGTAGGACTGTCAGCTTCAGCTAGGAGAGTTCTGACCATGTGGAGAGTCTGTGAGGAAAAGAGCAAAGGAAGGAGAGCTGCAGTGTTGCTTTCTTATATATTAATGCTTATCGTGGGGGTGGTGATCATTTATTCTGTCAAGGTCCAAGCTGAGAAACTGAATATGGGATGTACTGGACCTCTAGAGAAACTGAAAATATAATACGACCAGACAAAGAAATCATTGATATTTTGTGACCGCTGGGCCATGTGAAAGGATAGACACACACGTCATTATTTACACCAGGATTTGACAGCTCTGGTGCAAAAAGAGGGAAAGGAGTTAGTGTCATAACCTTAAGGTACATGTTAAATGCCCATTATTTAAATGTTATGTTGTAAGAAGCCGCATGGCCATCAGTACACAATTCCATCTGTAAACTTGGAAGTCAGTTAAGACAATGTCTGGTTTCTTCCAGAAGCACTGCCAGCTGGGTGTTGTTCTGAGCCTTGCGGATGCCCTTGGATTTAGATACTAAAATATTAGGCTGTAATAGCCTTACTAGATATCAGCAATGCTGCAGATTATATCTCTAGTTTTCTGAAATAGCCATTTTCACTCACCTAGGTTCAAACTGAGGACAGTAAAGCTTTACAGCAGCAGCAGCAAATGTAGTGTACCTTGATCTCAAGTTCCAAGCACTGCCACACTGCTAATAGGTACAGCATCAGTGGAAAATAATTGTCAGAAGACAAGTCAATGTGGGGAAAAGTCAATGGTATCCATTTAAATGAAACATTTCTTTGTAGTCTTCAAAAGAACTGCAGTTAGGTTATACATGATTTCTCAATGGAGAGTTTAAGAGATACAATTTATAAATCCATAAAATAAATTCTTATTTTACAGAAAAAAACCCATTAGGTCCAGATGGGAAACCTTTTATAAACTGCCTTTTGTTTCATACACTCTTTGTTGACTGATTCAGCTGCTAAATCCATCATGGTGAATACAACAACAAAAATATGCAGCTACTTAAAACAACAAAAAAAAGTTCATATTTCTGCAGAGTATTAATTTAATGCTTTGTATTACTTTGTGTACATCCTAGATGTTGCACTGTTCACTGCTATACATTTTGATCAGTGATTTATCAGTCTAAAGTGAAGTGCAAATTGCTAGCAGGTTGTACGGGAGAGTGGGAAAGAGACTTTCTTATTTGTTTTAGCACAAAGATCCTAGCAAGTCCAGTTACAGCTTCCAGTGATTATGTTGTTTACCCTGTAGCATGAACTACAAGAAAATTCTATCCAGAAAGCAAGTTAACATTGGAAATACACTAGTAAGTATGTAAAAAAAGACTTCAGTCGATCAATTTCCATCAGCAAATCTTCAAAGAATAAGTTCCCATTTTCCTAACCTTTAAATAGAGCATCTACAGGAACAGGCAGGGAGGTCCTGCTCAGCAGCTCCCTTTTTAATTTATTATACTTCATTGTATATTCAATGTTACTAAGAGTGAGTTAAAACTGATGATCAAAACATCAAGGCACAAAGACAGTGTGCGTTAAATCAAAGGACATGCCTCTATGGAGACATGTTCTCCATCCAGTGGGACTCAGGTGCCTTTACTTGTTTCAAGACCTCTGAAGAACCTGCCAACACAGATAAAAAATCACCTTTGAAAGTCCAACCACATGCACTCATTTTATTTATAATATACTCTAAATAGAGGAGACCCTTGGAGACTTAATCAGAGAATGGGGGAAACTGACTTTTAAAGCAGAACACTTAGTTCCCTTTTTTCCTTTTTTTTTTTTTTCTCAATAATGCATTACCTGTTATTTGCAGATGGGGACTACCTGTCTCTTCTTCCTGTTCAGTGCAAGCTAGGAAAACTGATTTTAAAGCTGAAGTTAAAAAAAAATCCTCAAAGTTTATAGCAAAACTTTGGTAACTAACATTATCAATAAAAATGGATAACACAAATAATACTTTGTCCTGGGCAGTGTGATAACTTAGAAATACAGTTTCTTTACTGCTGTTTACACACAGAACTTGGATGAGGCAAACAGCTTCCTTCCTAATGGACTGTTACTTTGCAGGCTATTAGAGTGGAATTAATGAAAGCATGTCTGTGCAGCAATTCATTTCCCATACTTCTGTAATAACAAAGAAAGGAAAGGACGAGTTGTCCTCCCACAGCTGATAACTGTGTTCCTGTGCCTACAGCACAGTCTTGGAGGATTGGACCATTTGGGTTCTGTTCCTACATCTGTAACATTCTTTGTGACCTTGGAAAAATAATTTGATCTCTCTGTGCCTTAAATTCTCTTTTCACAAAAAGGAATCAATTACACTTCATTACTTCCAGAGAAGTGTCATTAGGCCTAATTAGTTAATGTCTGTAAAGTGCTTTGAAAGCAATCTTTTTGACAGATGATATTCTAAGTGCAAAACATCACAGTAAGAATTTGTAGCAGTCTGGCGTAGTCTTATTTGTTTAGCACAAACCATGATCTTGGCATCCTAGAAATGCTAATCTGATGTATTACACAAAGATAAGTTACAATCACATTTATTTGGACTCTGCCTCATCTATATACCAAATCTCATGCCTTAATGTAAACACTAGTTACTGAAAGTGTTCTGTGGAGCATTTAATGCCCTTGAACTGAAGTCTTACTCATCATTAGTTTCTCTCACCCCAAATAATTTCTTGAGGACTTCCTAAAAGTAATGTTTTTAATTGGTGAGGTCATCAAGAAAAGTGGTATAGAGCAGGGAGGAGTGATTAGAAAGAGACTGATGTTTGAATCTTCAGGTTGTGTGCTTAAAGCATAAAATCAGAATTGTGCAAAGGAAATATCACTTTGTCAGCATTTGGGAAAAAACCCAGGCCAACAAAACCAGGAAATAAGACATATTTGAAGGTTAGAGCCAGCAAGGCAGAGACAACTAAAAGCTTGCTCTGATTATTACGACCTACACAAGAGATTGAAGGCTTTAATGTTTGACAGAAAGAAGTGATAAGATTTAGATGCAGCTTGGAAGTAGTCAAGAAGAAGGAAAAAAGTCAAAGATGACAATTCATCTTTCAGATCTTAATGGCAAAGAGTATGATGTTAGTAAAAAGAAATGAAAAAATGAAAGGACAACAGACAGTAAAGAAACTTGCAGGTAAATGATATATCAGCTCAGACATTCATAAAAAATTTTGTTCAGGAAAACACAAACATTTCTGCAAGTTTGTCAAACCCCTCTATGAAAACAAGGAAGCTATGCATATTGTTGCAACCTGGAAAGAGAATAGATAAGAGATGCAAAATACTGATACCAAAAGCAATTTTCAGACTGAAAAGGTATGAGGAGATTTGCTTCCACAGCATATTGTAGATTAAAACTGTGTAAGAAAGTGGCCCCACATTTCTTGGGAGTCCATGAGTACTTTCTTACTCAGGCTATGCTGGGCAGGAAGGTTAGTGGATCTCTGCAGAATGTTTTATGGGATAATAGCCTAGAATAACATTTATTGTCTTCTACACATAATACTTTGAAAATATTTTTCAGTAACAGGTGAATTAATTAAAATGACAAATAAAATTCAGCAAAAAAGAAAGTTACATTTCCCTATTGCAATCTGTTTAAATAAACTGATTTCAGAGAAAACCAGCATAGCTGTAATACATACCTTAAGGTTTTGAGCAACAGAATGTTGATGTTTTCAGAAGACTTTTTTTGTATTGCTTAAAAGATAAAAAAGTACAAGGTTGAGATGTTAAAGAACAGGTCAGATGCTAAAGGGCAGCTTTGGAAGTTAGTGCTCTGCATATCTTGTGTGGCTTGAGGGAAAGAACTTGAGAGGCAAAATGGATCATCCAAGCTCATGCTCTGAACATGTTTTCTGTCCCTATGGACTGACTGATCCAAAGGATTAATGGTGAAATTAATGATCTAACTTGAGCCAAAATTTGCAGCTATTTCACTTCTCTTTTATGCAAGTAATCAGCCTCTGCAAGTCAACAGTTCAATGAATATACTTGTAAGTAATGTCTGTTGAACTCGATTTGGAAATAGAAGAAACTTAGTTCTGCTTTGACCATAAATCTAAGTTTGGATACCAAACTTCTGATGTTTTTTCTAAAAAGAGTTAGACATTAATGTAGAATCCAGATTTTATTTCAAATCTGTAATGAATGATGCATATCATACAAAGCAAAACCCCAGTAACATTCACTTCCATTAAGAAGGAAAACTTCCTTTAAAGCTGATGGGATTTTTTTCACTGACTTTAGTGGAAGCCGGGAAAGCTGCTGCATCTATCACTTACTTCTACAGGAATAAAAGGAGAACACTGGAAAAATTCCAGATGTTATGAATTATATTAGCTGTGTTCATGAAATAAAGACCTATTTGAAAGTGTCAGTTCTAGCATGGTTTAAATGTTTGAAACACAGAATAGTCATGGGAAACAACAAAACAAGAAAATAACCCGGTTTGTTTGAAACAACCCGAAGTTCATTTAAATACATGTAACTTCACATTTTTCATCTGGCACATTCATTGAACTTCCCACACACAGTCTATTTGGCCCTATCCTAGGTCCAAAGTTGTCCAAAATGTTAATGACACTTCATTTTCAGAAAATTAAGAATTGAATGGCCTCTAT
>WEIV01014777.1:113419-170911 GCA_013390005.1 Calyptomena viridis | reverse complement strand
CTGTGACCCACACAGGAGCAAATTTTCTGTCAGAATCTATGACCCCATGAGGGGCATAGGCTTGAAAAGGTCAAGAAAGACTGTATCCTATGGGAGGAACCCCATGCTGGAGCAGGTGAAGAACATGAAGAGGAAGGAGCAGAAGAGACAACATCTTATGAACACAACCTCCATTTCTCATAGCCTTGTGCTGCTTGGAGGGGAGGACCTATGAGAGCGAAGTTGAACTAGGCAGAGGAAGACTTGTAAGAAAGGTTAGATTTGTTATTATTTCTCGTTATGCTACTCTTTTTTAATTTAAATTTTTTAATAATAATTTCCCAAAGTTGAGTCTTTTTTAATTTGCCATTGTTGTTGGTATGAGACCTCCCTGTCCTCGTCTCAACCTATGAAGCTTTTCATCACATTTTCACACATTTTGGTGAGGTGAGGGAGTGATAGGGCAGCTGGGTGGGCACATAGCATCCAAGGTCAACACAGGATATCTTGCACCAGGGATTGTGTGGCAAAGATTTGTTACCACCAGGGAAATTCCAAAAAGCTATGCAAGTCAGACAGTTAAAAAATGCAATGGCTAGCTCAAGGTCATACAGTAGTTGCTTAAAAAACTTTTTTCTTATCTTGTGAAAGGCACAACTGAGGGTAAAGAAAAAGGGATAATGAATAAATTTACCTTTCAAATAGGAGATAACAATTATGCAAACCATGGATTTAATTTTAAATGTCAAACATATGCAGAAGTATGTTTGCAATCTGAAGCATTGAAGCCAAAATCTTTCCAAATAACACAAGCAAGGCTGTGTTAAAATGTTCTGTCACAAATTGAGTGGTTTGGGTTGCTTAAATAATCACCAGCGAAGGTATCGGCAAAAGCAGGTTTAATATGAATTTTCAAAAGCGTGACAAAGTTCGATGACAAAGTTCACTCTACCTACTACACTGATGAAATGTACACAGGAACATCAAATTAGAATTAATTTAAAATTATTCCTGTGGAGGTCAGGGAGCAGATGGAGGGTGTAAAGGTGTGTCGCCGTTTAGAAGGCATAGTGAAAGCGAATTAAAATGAATTCAATATTAAATTTTCAAGACTCATCTGAGTACAAAGATAGAGAAAACTTTTATTAAAACGAGAATAAAAATATATGTTAAGAACACCCTTATGATAAAAAACACCCTTATCAAAGGCAGGGGAAAAAAAAATAAAAAAACAAATGAAAGCATGGGGTGAGTTTCTTGGCCAAACCAGAAGCATGTGATGCAGGGAAGGGATCCGAGTTGGCCCCTGAGGCTCTCCGCTGTTAGAAAAAACAGTCCCTGGTATCCCGGCTTCAGCTACATGTGGTCTAAGAATGGTGCTGTCAGGTTCTCAAGCAGCAGAAATCCTCCCAGCAACTTAGCACGGCCAAAAAGAAAGAAATGGTGTCTGGGCTTCTCTGTTTTATATCTTTTTGTCCTGGCCCAGCATACTTTGCGGTCTGCACGCATGTAAGTCTTTTCCACGCTTTTCCCACTCTAGGAGGCGTAGCCTAGTGTCCATTGGTTCATCTTCTCCCCCCCTGCTTACTTCCGGTCCCAAACTGTGGGAAGTCATGAAGTTCAGAATGGATGCCATTGTTTCTAAACTCCTGATGGATTGTAGTTGCAGCTGAGTCCAGTCTTATTTCCAGACTTGATCAACAGTTTATGTATAGAGGTTTATAACATCACTTAATCATAGACTAATTTACAAAGAGTTGTAATAGGATTTACTACCATTATATTGTGACTTAACTACAAATTCAAGATACTGATATGCATGCAATACTTACTATAAGGTGTTTTGTCAATTCACATACACATGCACACAGATGTGAAGTAGTGTGTACAAAGGTATTCCTGTGAAAAATTTTGCTTGAGAGTCAGTGAAATACTCATATCTAATGATTTGTCACTTCTCAATGGGTAAAGGGTTGAGTCTTGAGAAGTCAGGATATTACCCCAGGTCCTGTCATCAGCCAAAAGTTGTGGTTAAAATCCAGCTGGAAATTAATCTCCAAGCAACTGCTCCCCTTCCCCTGACCTCTTCCACTAGAAAGGGACGAAATACAGAGATTATGGGTTGA
The DNA here is from genome assembly GCA_013390005.1 of Calyptomena viridis. Taxonomy (NCBI): domain Eukaryota; kingdom Metazoa; phylum Chordata; class Aves; order Passeriformes; family Eurylaimidae; genus Calyptomena; species Calyptomena viridis. The sequence goes on along the minus strand of WEIV01014777.1, from coordinate 168,806 downwards.
GATAACAATTTACTGGAAAAAAAACAATGAGATAACAAAAACAAACAGTAATGGCAACAATACTAATAACAACAGTGTATAAAAGAGGGTGGTTATGTGGAAAAAAGCTGGCACCATGTGGTTTCCCAAGACAAAGGAGGAAAATGGCAGACACTACCATTCATGCCAGCATTTTTGCCCCTGACAAGGATGAAAACCCAATGGCAGACAAATTGTCCACACCCACGGTCCTTCCGCAAGCCCAAGACAACAAAAAACAATGGTGGACAAACCTTTCAAGCTGGACTGTCTGCACCACTCTGTTCACCACTTTATCCCCTGGAAAAAGGAATAAAATGGTGGTAGAGGGTCCAAGCATCCACTTTTAATTTGACCTGAAGCTGCAGCCTCTTTCTTTGCAGAAGTGAGAATCCCTTCCCCCCTTCCGAGGTTACGAAGGTGGCACAGAATAACCTGGACATGCCCACACACCTCCAGGCTCCACCTCTCTTCTATCCTTGGCCAAAATCCAGGACACTGGTGCTTTGAGTATTGCAGACACTCCAGTTTAAGAGCTCTGAGAGGCATCTCACTCAGAGGGAGGTGCTGGCAGAGCGTACTGTGGTCCAGAAGAGCTCAAAGGGTCTCAGGACCACTCTTTATAGGGTTTAAAGCTGATTCCTTTAATGATGCATAAATTTTCTATCCTCAGGTCAATAGTTATTGAAATTTCAATATCATGTGAAATTTTTTCAAAATCTCTAGCAACAATGATACCGCTCCCCTTAGGCTGTGGTTCAGGTAGAGAATGTTCCAAGGCTGCAACAAAGTGGCTGACTATCTCTGTTCTTGTTCTTCACCCTAGAAGTGTGGCCACTGCTGCCCCGGTGCAGTTAGTGCCATTCCTACCTTACCATACCATCCAACTCATTACACAAAGGTCAGAGGATAACAGGAATTCCAAGATCATACAGTAGCCTGAGAAAAGAGCAGCAGGGGGTGGAGTGGGTGAGACGAATATACCTCACCATGTGTTGTGGGGTTTGGAATTTACCTATGATATGTCATGTCCAAAGTAAGCAGTAAAAAAAAGGTAAAAAAGAAAAAAAAGAAAAAAGAAAGAGTTAAGGGTGAAGAAACTATTGCTTATTATTATGCTCATTACAGCTGCTGAACAGTGAGGTTCTTGTGTCCATGAAATGAATTATAAGTATTAGAATAAATTTAAAGGTGTGACTTAAATATGTATTTCCATGTGGAATTAGTTTTTCAGCTCCAGTAAGACCAAGATATTTAATATTTTCATATATTTAAACCAAACTATATTAAGTCTAATTAATACTTTTGACAGAATTAATACAGTGGCTTGGTTAATTTGCAATGAATTTACACACTGAGTACCTTTTTAGAGCAATATCATGAATTCAATCCTTGATGAAAAGTAGTGGAAAATACGATGCACAAAATTTGTGGCTAACTTAAAGAAAGAATGGCAAAGAGTGCAGGTATCTTCTAGCAGATCAAGGAGAGTTTTATTAGTTTCACTCAGATACTCTCAGTCTACCTGGCTGACAGCTGAGAATGAACACATNGGCCCCCCCCAGGCCAGACAGGCCTCCCAGTGAGGTCTCGACACTCTGATGTCCCAACAAGTCCAGGAGAGAAGAAGAAGAAATCAAAAGTCCAGGAAAATGCAGAGGTCCAAGTCTCTTCCTTACAAGGAAAAAAACCAGCCAAATTTCTCACTGGAAAAAAAAAGCTAGAAGGCTAGAAGCCTCCCCCCTTTTCAGCCAGACCGCTGGAAAAAAAAAACACAAAACCAAAACTGCACAGCAGCATAGCAAAATTGACCTTGAGACAGTAGAATTGTTTTGAAAAGATTTCTCTAGATAGTTGTTTTTTCTCTCTGCTCTTGGGGCTCAGTCTTAAAAGCACAAGATTCATTTTTTTTTTCTCCTGGCGTAGAGGAGACAAATATGGGATAATCGTAAAGTCACCGCAAGACAATCATGAATAAAACTTCTAATATATACAGGCATTTCAGTAATTTTGTAAAATAGATGGTTTCATTAATTGCACATTCAAGGATTAAGTGTTGGAATCTACATTTTGCAGAAATACAGTATCCACAGTATCCTCTTTTGGCTAAACTGAAGTAAATCAGAAGGACTTTTGCTGAAGTTAGCAGGTGGTACAACACCTGTGTAGTTGAAAGAAACAAATCTAGGATTGGATGCAAAGTGTCTTGGTAGGCACAATGGTTTTATCCTTTCATATACAAGCAATAACCCTAACAGTAATTCAGATATAAACCAAACATTATTATGAAAGACTGCAAATTTTTCTGAAAAATAAAACTCAAGAAAATAAAAGATAGGTAAGTAAAATTTCCATCTCATATTCAGTTTAATGTTGATAAAAGCAATGCACAAGGAACCAATTTTGAAATTTTTGAACCAATTGTGGTCATTGTGATGGAATTTGTTACTATGCATTACCTTCTTAATACAAAAGCTAAGCAAGTTGCTATTAAAGCTTTTTACCACATTATGTTCTTATGTATTCCAGGGAATGAATATTCTGGGAAACTGATGGTGATTGCACTTTATGATGCTTTGTCTACAGGAATAGCTAATAAATTAAGCTGGTTTCATAGTGTCTACAAGCAAAAAAGCCTGTGCAGTTCTATTAGTATAAAACTAGAACAACAGAATAGCGAATTATGTCTAAGATTTCCTTTCCTTATTTCTTTTAACGGCTTGATAGATTGGCTTTGATTCTAACTTATCTTCATATGATTTATGCTCTGGAAAAAAAGATTACTGTGGTAATAAAGCCCACAGCAACTGTCTGTTTCCCAAAGAATTGATTTTTTTTCAGTTGAAACATCATATTTGTGATTATATAAATTGAATTTAGTCATGGAGTGTTTAAGTCTTTTTCTAAACACATTTTTTTTCCACATTTGTTAACTCAAGCGTTCAGCTGTTTTACCCCCAAAAAAGAGTATCCGGTGATTTTATTTGGATCCACTTTTAGAAACTTATGTGAAAAAAGGCAAATGTGAACTAAGAGAAGAATCAAATTGAAAATCAGGCAAAGAAGAAACTATGGAGAAATCTTAATATTCAGATAAAAGCAGAAAGACTCTGACTATCTTCCAGTTTCTTTCAGAGAACATTCAAGTTTTTATCCAGGAAAAGCATTCATACATTTCATTTCCTGGCATACTCATATAATTATAAAAATTTCCTTTTAAAGTATTTTCAGATTTTTCCATCTTTTTTTTTTCTGAAAGCCTCTTTATTTTCTGTTACCAATTTCTGAATTATTTTTCATATACCAACAGGGCTCAGAATTGATTCAGAAAGCTGAGACCACTACTATGTCAGATACTTTATCACTAAGTGAAAACTTTCGCATACTGTAGGTGTACGCAAAGCATAAATTATGAGTGCAATCATTTTCTTCAATATCCATAGTTTATCATTAGGTTTATTGATTTTTAGGGCATATAATAGATCTTAAAATCAATGATTCTGTATCTAAATTAAGCAGCCCAGCCTCACTGCAATAATTTCTTTGCTGTTTCACTAAGATTAATTATGGTTTTACAAAGAAAAAAGTATCTAAAGATACATATCTTGGAGGAAAGTTAAGTCTTTTCTTCCTTGCATTTCTGCAACAACAGTTTAGTTCACTAAATTAATAAATTAGTCCCTATTTGGGGTACTTGCCCCAGCTTGAAGTACTTTTGCAGGCATGGCACAGATTTCCTATATGATGCAGTAAATTTGCACCTCAAGTTCTCTGTAAAATATGTCTTATTACATTTTCTTCTAATGTGATAAATACAAAGATGATTTACAATATTCAGAGGTGTGGCAGTATGCCCAGTGAGCTATAGACAACAGACACAGCATTTTAGTTATTACTATAATCCTGATGTTACCTACTGTTGCCTGTGATCAGGCCCTAGACGTACTAAGCACAACTTTCAACTTGCCTGGAATCATACAGTGCCAAGCAGAAACACATGTGTTCTCAAACAGTCTTTCCAACTTTTTTGCACTGTTTTGTTATTACATGGTAAATTTAGGGGGAGAGGGGTGTGCATATATATATATATATATGTATATGTATATGTATATATACAGATATATGTATAAGGTAAATCTGGAGTTTGGAATTAGATGATCTTTAAAGTACCTTCAAACCAAGGCCATTCTATGATTTAACACACCTTTTTAAAGAGGCATATATTTATCAAAAGCCAATAACACTTTTTTTGTAATTATATTGTTAATAGTGTTCTGTTGATTATGCCATACTGCTTCTCTCTCTTCTTTTCTCCTACATTAGGTTCAAAGTGACCAATTGACAAGCTGAAGAGAATACTTCTTTATCGGTGGCTTTTTGTTTGTCAGGCTTCATTGTGAATTGTGTTGGTAACTTTACAAATGCCTCTGGATCTCTCAGGGAGGTATGCTTCAGAAGTTGCTTGTTTGTAACAGCCTCCACGTCCTAGTGCCTCAGTAGTGTTATGCAACTGAAGAAGCCTGTATATTACTGTAAGAAAATTTAAATGTATTTATAATGATTCAGATAATTATTAAAATACTTGTATTTGGGTTATGTGAGATGATTTTGGTAGCAGGGAGGAATACAGGAATATATTCTGTGAGGGAGCACCAGGAGCTGTCCCCATTTGTCCCAGAATGCTCTTAAACAGAACCACTGTTGGTCGAAACTGAGCTCACCAGCAATTATCATGGTTCCACTATAACAGGGTAAAAAACACTGTACAGCAGCTGTGAGAGAGAAGCAAGAAAATCTGAGAGAAACAGCTCTGCAGACACAAGATCAGTGAAGGAGGAGGCAGTGCTTCAGGTGCAAATCAAACATTTTGCTGCATCCCACAGAAGAAACCCCACCGGAGCAGGGAGATATGCCCCAAAACAGTATGTACCCCATGGAAAGAAGCCATGCTGGAGCAGTTCTTGAAGAACTCCAGTATGTGGGAAGGATCCACATAGAACCAATTTGTGAAAGACTGCACCAGTGCTGAAGCAGGGGGAAAGTGAGGAAGAGGAAGAATGAGAGACAAAATGTTATAAATTAACTGCAACCTCCTTTCCTCATTTCTGTGCTTCTCACTGCTCCAGGCAGGGAGAAGATAGAAGAGTAAGAAAGAAGGAAGTGAAGGGGAGGGGTAGGGGAAAGATGTTTTAATTTCTGGGTGGGGTTTTTTTGTTTGTTTGTTTGTTTTTTTCACTGTCCCACATTATTTCTACTTGGCATTAAATTAATTTTTCCCCAGTAAGATATCTTTTGCCCGTGATGGTATCTGATGAGTATTTTCCCTAGCTTTATCTATGAATCTTTCACCTTCCTTTGTGCCCTTGTCCTGATGAAAGTGGGGACTGAGAAACTGGCTTGGTGGGCATCTGACAGCCTGGAAAAGGTAACCAACCACAATGCTGTGTGTCTGTACCCTTCAGAAATGCCATGGGTCAAAATTATTATTGTGACACAGCCAAAGTCTTCACATTAATTCCTCTGCCATAATGGGGTGTGAAAATCAGGAAAGAATAAAATGTTAAATATTTAAAATTAATTGAAAACACATTTAGTTAAAAACTTTGAGAGTAGATATTAGGCAGTTAATTAAAGATTTATCTGCATATGCTAATTTACCAAAGTACTTCATTTACCACAAAATCATTTAATTCCTTTCAGTGACTTAAGTTTTTTTTAAGACTAACTAGCTTTTCAAATTATTTTGTATTGTGTGGTTTTCAATCTATTAAATTTCTTGGGAAGATAATTAAATATGTTTTTTCCCCCCAATATCACTTAAAGTCACTTAAAAAAAAGAAACAGTAGGAAAAATACTCCCTCTTACTAGTAACCTAAAGTTTTTAAATTTTTTTATTATTATTATTACATTTATGTCAATAATAAAGTATAAAACTATTTTTTCTGTTAACACTGCAATATGAAAAAAAGTGTAGCTCTTAAACTTGGATTTCTTATTGTGATATATTTAAACACCATCAAATCCATCTACTTATTGCTTCATTGCAAGCTATTTCTTGTAGAAACTTGTGACTATTTCACTTAAAGAAAAATCTCAGATTTCATCTATATATTGAAAGCTTGCTTGTTAAAGGAAATTTAACAACTAAATAAGTACAATTTTTTAATCAGTAATCCTTTCTTAATCAATAAATAATAAAAAAATCAAAATCTGATTTTAATTAGCAGCCCATCCTTTATGGAGCTAAAATACGATAAAACAATTTTATGGAGTGGACATTGTTAGGTATTTACAATTTTATCCGCTGAAAATGCCATCTAATTCTGTGGTACAAAATCTAAAAAAAGGATGCACAAGAATAAAAATACTATCCAGCAACCCATAATTTTATAATATTTGGAGGAACTGCTACAGCTCTCTTGCAGTATTTACAGAGAAGACAGTGAGGAGAAGAAATACCATCTATGCCAAGAAACCTCTTAGGAAAGAAACAGTCGAATGAGATGGGAAAATGTACCAGCCTTTACCTGTACCTGTGAAGTCTGTTTTTTTGAAAAAAGCTCACAATTTAGGCTGAACTTAAGAAATAATGGTGACATATTCCTAATCTTCAGCAAATTACATTTTTTGTGTAATTATTCATTATTTTAATGTGTTTACCCCTTGATTTTCTATATACCATAAACTCTTCTGTTTATGTGACAGACCTTGCAAAGACTGTTTTGCAATGGAGGTAGTATCAGACCACTGAAATCTACGACATTTTCTGCTTTCAGAAGCAATATTTATATCTCCTATAGTACAAATCTTGAATGAACAAAAATGTAATTGCTTTTAAAAAAAAATTACAAGCATTTTTTATTCTGGAGTGCAGAAAGCCAGAGAGAGAACCACAGATGCTGCTAAGACTGCTAACTTTATCACTAGAAGACATTTAGGTATCATAGAAACATAAAAATGAGAAGACTTTCTGTACTCTCAGAAGTAAAAATCTTACCTAAACCAACAAGAATCACAAACCTTTATTTGATCCTGAATTGATTATACTGTTTTAAGTTGCCATAGTCTTTTCTGCTGCACCCTAAAATAACCTCCTTATGCCACAGAAATAAATCCTTATGCATGTTTTGTTCAGCTTTGGCTGCTGTTCCTGATAGAGAATATGAACATTTAAGCTGAATGTAAGATCATATCTAGCCAATATATTGTTTTCTTAGCTTGAGCTTTCATTCTTTAAGTACTATATGTTCTATAATAATTATATAACATTGTGTACCTATTTCTGTTAGAAATAATTGTCACATTGTAATGAAATTGTATCTTTGAAAATCTAAGATGTTACACGGTTGCTATATTTTGCATAAATGTCTGTGTTTTATTCTCTGCTATGAGAGCACCAATACAGTTTTATATCATAGAATCCTTCCAATCCAATCCAACCAATCCTTTGTTTGGTTTTAAAAATTTTACTAAGTGTAGAGTGAATACACATCTGCCATCTTTTCATAGTACTTTGTAGTGCATTTTTTCATTTGCCTATAATAATACACAAGTTTGACATCTGAATTATATTTTGGAATCAACTTTTGAGAGATTAAAAAAAATGTCTCTGAGCAACTTGTGATCCAGATCTGCTTAGAATTAGCTAATAATATTTCCTATGATGAGAGCAATGATCAGTGGTTTCTTCATAATCTATTTTCTATATCACAACTCATCAGAACTCATAAACTCATCTGGTTATGAAGCAGGCTAATATTTGTGTCTGTTATGTTGATTACATTTGGAAATACAGCTCATCTGCTTGAATTGCAACTGGCCTGTTAAGATCATGGAAGCACAGTAATGGATAGTCACTGACTACTCTCTGATTTAGGACCTTGTCATGTTAATCTAATCTTTGTGTAGTTACATTCTCATGTAGAAATTTTCATATACCTGACATACTTCATAATTAATCTGTGATTCCAAAACTGTTTGTGTGTGATGGTGTTATCCATTAGTTGGTGTTTCAAACATTTCTGCAAGTAGATTTTATCTCTTTTATGTTGATGCCTCCTTGTTATACATAATTTTTTACTAAAAATAGGATCAGTAGAAATGAAAGTCATATTTTATCCTAAGGGTCTTGACTTAAGCTTTCTTAGCAGGTCATGGTAATCGACCTAAATTAACTTTTGTATAAGCATTTCATTAGCTGTTATGTGGACATGCTCAATGTCTTCAAATGTTTCAATGATTTTTTTTTTAAGGCATCATGAGTTTTAAGGCTTCACTTATTTCAAAAGGCAGATGGGAAAACATATCTGCCCCAGGATGTACTGAAGAGTAAAGTTCAGATGATTCCTCATCTAATATGACTCACCAAAATCTGTTTTTTAAATTTAGAACAGTAAAATAGGTTTTACAAGTTTGTCAGATGGTCTTAATACAATCTTGCTAAAATCTGTGGCTTCCTGTCAGATCCCAATCCCTGCTGTCCCCCTGTTCAGCTGCAGACCCAGAAAACACAGAAAGCAGAAATGAACACTTCTTTTCCTATCTGTAGAAATTGTCACCTGAATTCATCTGCCACTGTAAAAAGACACATCAGATTTATATGGTGAGAGGTATGGTCAGGGATGGCTGATATATTAATAGCAATATGCAGTATTTCCCCTGAAACTCTTTTATCCTCCTAGTTATATCATTCTGGAGTAAAATGGTTTGGAGAGCCTTCATGTGCAATATGTCTGTTCCATTTACTAAGTTAGGTGTAGATGGCAGGTGATCACTCCTGTAGGGCATCATATGCTTCTATTTCACAAAGTAGGAATGAGATGACTGTTACAGTTGGGGTTTGGTTCATTTGTTTACATCTACCTTTGAGATTTTTGTGGATGTAGAGATGCATTCAGATTTTGGACATTTGAGAGGTTCAGACAAAATTATTTTTTGGTCTCTCTCTGGGACAGTAAGAATTTTTACTATTGACACATCTGCCTCCTTATCTGCCTCCTGTGGTGCTGCAATAGGGAGCACACACTACATGGTGTAAAGAGAAAGCCATAACCCCCTCTTTATCTGTAAGAAATCTGCACCTGGAGCCCTTGACAACATCAGTTAATGACAAATTCATTTTGACCCACGCTGTTTGCAGTTTCTTCATCTCCTACAATGGACTATCGTGAAATGTGTTTGGGCCTGTGAGGACTGGAATACACACTATAAGTCATTTAGAATTAAACTTCCATTTCATGGATGTCTGTTCTGGCAGGATATGGACAGAGGATGCCTCTTGTAGTTATTAGTTCCTGTATGTAGGAAGCATCTTCTGAATGTTAGAGTAATTTCTTGTAGTAATGAGCTGTATATTTTGATTTTCCTCTTATGTTGGAATACAGTATATAGTATTGAAAGAAAAAAATTGCACGTACTATGGTCATCCAAAGATCTACAGGCTTTTTTGCCTGGATTAATTAGTTATGTTATACGCAAAGGAAAAGCAATAAATACTTCTGCATTTGAGAAATATGATTCCATTTTTTGATGTTTTTTGTTGCTGTTATTTTTGTCATTGTTTGTTTGGTTTGGTTTGGATTTTCTTTTTTGAGATGTATCTACAACTGAACTTTTGCTTACCCTGATGCCTTGAGGTTTTTCCTCATATTTCTAGGATTTTAGTTTGGCTATATAGTTTCACTTAGCAGTGTTTCTGCTAGGCCTTTCTCATGAATTGTGAAGTTATGTTTACATTCCTTCCGAAATAGCAAGGGTAGCGACACGAAGTAGAAGGCCCAGAGATCCCAGAGAAGCTCCAGGGAGGGCAGACCTGTGGGAGAGCACAGGGGTTAGATGAGTTCTGGTTTGATATGTTGGTGGGTGTAATGATGGATGAATATTATAAATGTTAGATGATAAGGCTATTTGCTCTCCCTTTTTGGACCTGGAAACTCCAGTTAAAGAACTGCACCTTTTATTTTACTTCCACTAATTTGTTTGGAAGTTTTTTTCTCTGATTATAGCCATCAACTCTGTTATGGTGATTTTGTCTAATGCTGCATAGAGTTTTTTTCTTGTTGATCATGAGTGATATGAAACAACATATTGTACATCTGCAAAGACTTAGCCATCTACCCCTTAGTTCTTTCTCAGTGGCACTGGATGTCACACTACCTTTGAGCAAGACAATTTCAGCATATCAAAAGTTCTTTCAGTCTCAAATTGTATCATTTTGCCCTGCTGCTGTTATATACTCATTGATCTGCTTTTTCACTTCATAAGAAGATCAGAACAGTAGTTCATGATAAAAATTTTGCAATTATATTTTGAAAGTTTTTCTAAGAAATAATCCAAAGTGAAAAGAAATTTGTGCTGATTCTCTTATCAATAACAGGTGCCAGAACATTCAAAGTTTCTTCTTATGCTCTTTTTATCAAGGAGGACTGTGTTCAGCCACCATCTTCGTTAATCAAATCTTTTTGTAGATTTACTTGTTGTTTCACTTGTCCACAAGATGAGGGGTGATAATTATTGTTTGACAACCCCTTTATATTTTGATTCTGTAAAAAAACCCCCAAAAAAAGCCAGACAAAATTGCTCGCATATTCCCGTATTTAATGTGCTTCTAATAGAACATTTGCTCCTTGATAAGGAGTGGTCACTTTCAACATAAGGCCATGCTAATTTTTGCTGCACTTTGAGTAACATTTGATCACAAGCTTCAGTCTCAAGAGCTTTCTTTATTAGACAGACAACATTTATTAGACAAATTTAACTTGAATGTGTAATAGTGTAACTTTGTCTAAGTCTACAAACATAACTCTAAAATGAATATAATAAGGGAAAATATATTGTAAACATAAGTTTTTCTTGATATTATTTGATAACTAATTAATAAGCTAATGAAGCATAATTAAGTTCTTAGCATTATAAAATTCATGTGAAAAACATTTTATTTCATGTAATTTCTGTAAAACACTTGTCTTTAAAAAGCTGTCATTTTGCAGTGATTGAAACACCTGGGATCACTTCCCAGATGAAAAGGAGTTAGAGAATTTTTAAGAAGAAAAAGAGGTTGTGAACTTCTGTCATAATGTATGTTGATTAAGAGTCCTTAATATAAAAGCAAATAAGAGCCTAATATAGAATTTTGAAAGGTTAACATATATATTTTTACCTTTCTCACAGAACTGTTTTTCTTTCTGTATATATATTGGCATATAGAATTATTCAAACAAACAAGATATAGATGGTTTAAAATACAGCCATGGGAGAGAGCATATGCTCAGTTACATCACTCTGAGAATTCTGAAGTTTAAAAACACTAGTTGTGCATGCATATGTATTTAGTTTTCATTAAAAAAAAAAATTATATATATACACTTAAATTTGTATCCCAAGGCTGAAGAGGATGAAATCTCTCCATCAGTATTGACCTCACAGAAAATAAGCCTTTATGATGTCTGGAGATATTGATGGTATAAAGGAAGACCAACACCTATACAGTAATACCACAGCGTTCAATTATCCTTTCCTAACTGGAGAGGATAACAAGGAAGAAATATGTGGAAATTATTGATTATTGAACAGAAAGGAAAAAAAAACCCAGTAAAAAAATGATTCAGCTTTGAAGAAAGACCTCATATTCATGGTCAAGACAGAGGAATTTATTGATATCATTTTACAAGATATTGGTAAAGCCACTCCTGGAATACTGTGTACAGTTCTGGAAAAGCATGACCAAGAAGAATTTTAATCAAGCAAATGCAAATCTTTTAAGATTATTAGACATTACATTTCAACTGATTAAAATAAATATAATAAAAGTTCTTAACCCAGTTAAAAAGTATAAGTATTGCAAAATAACGAGTAGGGAAGAATATGGTTTTCCCCTTTAGATATATGGGGAGAAACAAGAAAATTAACCAAATTTTTAAAGTGCTAAAGTTGAGACAAGAAAAATATTCACACAAATTAGATAGAAGTATTTTCAGGTAAAATTAAGACCAAGTTTCTGCTATTATATCAGTGAAATCTTATAATACAAGTTTCTTAAATATAGCAACTCATGAAACCTCTTCTTATATTCTTCACGGGTTTTTTATCTTGTTCCTAGTTTGTTTCCTTTTTTTTTTTAACTTGTGTTTCTTTCCAAAGCTAAAAAGTAACAAAGTATTTGGGGTATTATGAGAAAATATTTTTAATAACAAATGTGAAACTGGATTATTGCCATTTAAAAACAGATGGAAAATATGTCTAACTATACCCAGGAGGCTAGAACTCCTGAAAAATTAAGCCTATAAATATCTCAATAATACAAAATGCTAAATAGTACTTTCTTTCCTTGTAGTATGTTCACTATCTCTGTAACTCATGATAGAATTAAATAAATAAAGTCCCTGAATTTCCTCTTGTTATCACTGCCCTTATTTAGCTTTTAATTTTATTTAGCTTTTAATTTTAATTTTATTTGTATTTTCATAAGCTTTAATACTTTCGAATGTATTTTGCACAATGCTTCACATGTATCTAAATCAAAAAATCCACCATCTGGAATAAGCTGTGATTTTCATTTATCTTAATGTACTGGGGATGCGTGGCAATGTACTGGGGATGTAGTGGGAGGAGGTGGATGGCTTCTGTGAGAAGCTGCCAGAAGCTTCCCCCATGTCCAGCAGAGCCAATTCTGGCTGGCTTCTAGGTAGACCCACCACTGGTCAGGGCCACAAACATCAGTGATGATCTTAACACCTCAGTAATAACAGATTTAAGAAGGAAAACTGTTATTGCACAGAAAACTCTCTCAGAAGTGACAGAGTGCTGCAAAGCTGTTTCTGCAGCAGCTGCAGCATAATGTAGTATTAAGGCATTTTCTCAGCAAACAGGCTTTCATTTTCCAGTAACAGATATCTGCAGTTTATGACATGTAACATATGGAATGTTGTGGACTACATATACAGAGCATCATTTATGTTAAGTCAAAGATCCAGGCACTGATATTATCTAACAAAGAAAAATGTTGCACCTCATAACATACATTTTAATCTATTACACACAATGATTTCAGGCAGCACTACTTGACATTAGTAAACTTCATTCATGTATTTGTCATTGGAGTTTCCATAGAAACTAGTATTGCAAAAGAAAATGGAGAAACATGATGGAGAAACATGATTGAGAAACATAGAAGAAATATAATTAGAAAAAATAGAATTAAATTGGACAACTTGTAGTTTAGCAACATTAGAGTCTCAAGACAGTGAGAAACCTGTGTGTAGAAGTCCTGTCAAAATTAACGGCAGCTATGACAGACACAGCTGCATAAACTGCTTTGTCGCATGTGACATTAGATTATTTAGGGTACTCTAGTCAATTCAAACGTTATATTAGTGCAGTGTCATAAGAGAGGGGTTTGTTTGTTTTCCTTGGGAAGGAAAGGGAGAAATTATTTCGTAGAGAAGAGAAAATACCTTTGGGTTTTTTACAGTCATCAGCTCTCAAGTTTCCACTTTGTTTCCAGATGAATTGACTTCACAGGAAAATATTATTCTGATTTGTCTTCTCATTTAATCTTCCGTATTCTTTATCCCTATAATATACTTCACTTAAAACACTTACTTGTTGCTTCACTTCATTTATTTGACATAATAGATATAAACCTTCTGTTTAGTATATGTTACAATGATGAAATAGCTCCCAGCTTTACAATAAAACCAAAGGTATTTATTATGTAACGGTAGCTCTTTGTATTAATGGCACTTGCACTAAAAATGTCAATGGTTTATTTTTTAGATGGTTTATTTTTTATCTTATCAGATATCAGATATCAGATATATTATTGGATATATCTGATAATATCTTGGATATTATCAGCCCTATATTACTTAGAAGCTGAAAATACTTTCAGAGCTTCAACCAGTTATGATCTGAAATATGTATTAGAATAATACAGAGTTATTGGGAAGGAAGATTCTTTTTTTATGATGATTTCAATGTACATGTTTCAATTTTGTATGTCTTACATCTCCAGTATACCAGATATTTTCATTTGTCTTCAATATGTAACAAAAAGGAAGGATGGAAGGAAGGAAGGAAGGAAGGAAGGAAGGAAGGATTTTAAAATTCTGAGGAGAAACACAAAACGTTTTAAAAAATCAAATGGTACTCCTGTCATTTCATAATAAAACAGGATCTGATGTACAAGAATCTCACTACATATATTAATTCTTGCCTTTTTCTTGGGAACGGAACATGGGTTTTGGTTTGCAGGTGGAACAAACCCCCGAGTTTAAGTCCTGCATGATTTATTCAAAGATGTGCAATGTCTTAACTACAGAAACCCCTGAATGCAAGTCATATTCACTAGACCATAGTGATCCTCACCTTACCCATAACTTAAAATTGGAACCAAGTAATATGGGTCATGCTCAAGATTGCTATAGTCGATGTAATTACCTTGTGGGAACTGATTTAAGGCATTTTTTTCCTCCTAGACCCTTTAGAAGAAGGCAGGTGACAATGCATAGTGTAAAAAGTAATAATGAAGGATTATACCTGTAGTTATGTTATGCAGGGGTCATTGCAGAACAAAGAATATATATGAGGCTACACATGTAGATTAATTCTGCAAGTATGATGGTCAGCCAGACAGATACTACAACCAAGAATCTCTTGAGTGCAACATTTTTTTCAGCGAGGCCCAGTCCGCGTGCAAATAACTGGAACTGTCTTTACAATTAACAGACTATGAAAAATTCTAACATTTGGCCAGATATTTGTTTTTATTTTACAATAATATCATACAAAATTACTATGTGAAGTCTCAACCCAACAAAGTTGATGAAATATATGTGAAAAGAAAGTAAACACTTAACATGAAAAGCTCACCTAGATATGCATTCTATATATTCTATGTATTCTATATGTATGTTTTTATTATCCTGTAAAATTTTAGTACGTTATCACCATGGTCTGGATGATTAGATTCTAGTCCACATTCCAATGTCCCATGTGTACAAAAGATTTTGTTTGTGAAAAAATCTCCTTTTAAATACGAAAGAACCGTTAACCTGTCCATGCAGCAGTATTTTATGTAGAATCATCATGCAATGATCTTTAAATCCAGAATTTGTGCCCAAGGAATAATATTGTATAAGGCATTATGCAGTCATTTCAGGTCAACTTCATTTTTAAAAAATCCCCACTATGGAAATTGTTCTGAATTATTTTCTTTTTCTTTAATTATGCTTATTATTTACACAATAGTGTAAAATCAGAAAAATCAGCAGGAAAACCTTCCGACAATGCCCAGAAACTGGGACTTGGGAAAACTTCTTCAAAGATTGGAGGTAACATGCTGTTGGAGAGTGAAAATACCCATATATAATATCAAATATTGATGAATTGTGGGTTGTTTAATATTGCAACTCTATAGGTCTCAGATGTTTTTGCGTCTTTAATTTATTTTTCTAGATTGCAGTGAAAGACAATAATTTCTTCTGGGATTCTTAAAAGCATAGCAAAACTGGACAGTTTTACACCCTGGTTTTCAGAGGTTAAAAAATATAGGTGAAGAGATTTGTATAACTTTGATAATTAATAATTTTTGAGCTGTATTTTTTTATGGGAAAGCAAGCAATGAGTCAAGAGGAAAAATTATTGAAGACTAGTGAATTTAATAATCAAGAAATAATTCTGTTTCAGTCATAAAGACAGAAAGAGCTCTTTCAGGTAGTAAGAAAAGGCAAAAAAGAAATAACACTGTGCTTTTTATTTGTCAATCTCTGAACCGTTGTTGTCTGAAAGGCTGACAACCTTATTGAAGTTTTGGGTTTCTATTTGAGCCCAAACTGGAAATATACAGAACAGAAGGTACCTGCATTTTAATTGTAAACTAGCAGCCAAAGTTTTGCAAACAACTCAGGACAAAATATATACAATATAATATAAATCCAAATAAAAAGTAGTCAGGGATCAATGTTCCTTGAGGTAGACAAGTAACTTGCATTTATTTATTTATTTTCCTGTAAATAAAGATTTATGGTTGATTGTAGTTTGGTTTTTGCTTTGTTTTGATTTCTGAGGTGTTTGTTTGCTTGTTTGTGCTGTTTTGAAAGAAAGCTAGTTTAGAACTTTGATGAAAGAATTATTGAAATGATGGAAAATTTCAGTTTATGACATCTGATACGAAAAATTCAATTTCCTGTTTGAAATTGATTTATGTTTAAAACTTCATAGGAAAGGATCATAGCACCACAGGATAATTCAGGTTGGAAGGGACATCAGTAAACTCCTACTCCAAGATCAGTCCAGATTTGCTCAAGGCTTTATTCAATCAGATCTTAAGAGCTTTCAGGGATGGAAACTACACAACCTCTATGGGCAGGGTGTTCAAAAAAACTAAAGGACTTAAAGGTCAAAACTGAAATAGGGGAATATTTCAAGATGATTGAAGTAAAGTCTTTGATACCCTGATATAATTTGGAGCTTTTAGGGAATATCAACTCGCAAACCTTTCAAGTCTGAGGGGATGTTGTGGTTTTAAGTAGCCAGAGTTTTTTATTACCTGGGGGGCTAGGAGAGAGGCTTCTTTAAGAAGCTGCTAGAGTTTTTCTCTGCTCTAAGCTAGCCAAGGTCAGGCAACAACGCCTCTGTGATAACATATTTAAGAAGGAGTAGAGAAAAAAAGTCTGCGCAGAACATCATGGCCGCTTAAGAGACAGGAGGGTGCGGAGTTTGATTAGCACCAAGGTCAGAGAGAGGAGAAAGAGAAGATGCCTTAAACACTGGAATAGGGCCCCAGCAATCTGTGAGGAATCATAGGGGCGAAGATTCTTCAGCCTGTGAACCCGTGGAAAGACTGGGAGATTTTTCCACGCTGGAACAGAGACATGCCGGAAAAGAGAGGCTGTGATCCTGTGTTTGGAGCAGAGGGGCCTGGTGGAGCCCTGTGGGCCGTGAGAAGAAGAGACGCTGGAGCAGCAGAGCAGCATTTCTTGGGACGACTGGTGGCCCGTGAGAAGCACTGAAGCACTGAGGCAGCTGAGCAGCCGGCACCTGAAATGACTGCACCTATGGTAAAGTGATTTACGTGACGACAGTACCAGGAAAACTGTTGTTAGTAACGAATCCACTAAGAAGCAGTTTGCAACAGACTGTTTCCGCAGAGAAGACCCCACGAGGAAAGCTGGGGTGGGACTCTCTCACTCTTCTGAACAGCAGCAAAGAAAACCTCTGATTGTAACCCCCCACACACACACACCTGCCTTCCCGAGCTGTTGGGGGAAGGTGAAGGATCTTAAAAGGGAGGGGTGGGGGGGAGAAAGGTGTCTGTAACAACTATCAAACTGCTCACCCTTAAACTCTTAAGCTCTGATTTTAGTAGTAGTTGTAGTAGTAGTAAATTCTTAACACTCTAAGTTAGAGCCTGTTTTGCTTGTGTGAAGTAGTTAATAAACAGTTGCTTGTAATCCTTATCACAAAAGGTGAGGTTTTTTTTCCCTTCTCTGAGAAATTTTAGATCTATGTGTGGGCTCTCGGCTTTTAGCCAGAGTCAAACCATGACAGGGGGTTTTTTTGTTTGTTTATTTGGAGTGTGTGGTTTTATTTGTTTGATTTTTTTCCCCCAATTTCCCCAGTTATTATTGTTATTCTTTTCAGAGAAAGAACACACATTAGAGCAATATTGTGACAGACACTTTGGCTCCCCACGATCATCACAGACCACAGTTTTTAAGGTTTGATCATATTCCAAAGGATCATCCACCTGTTCAGTGTAATGGAGAAACTTAAGAACTGCATTTGCTCAAAGGTACTGCCAATTTTCCTGTTTTCCGGTTTAATGTGAGCTATTATGTTATTTAACTGTGAATTTTAGTGGATGAATGTCCATAATTTTTAAAACAAACCTAATGAAATGTAAAATCCATGATAAAAGTGTGTCTTGAATGTATTCAGTAGTTAATGTAATCCAGGAAATATGACTTCTTGAAGTCTTCCAAAACATGTATTCACCCTGTAGTAGGGGTGAATAGCAAGTGAAAGAAATCTCTATTTCTAAAACTATTGTGGCACTTATTTAATACAAAATGCCTTGATTTCTGTTTATCTTTGCTAATTCCTGATGAAAGAAAATGCAACCAAAATTCTTAGAATCTATTTTTTTGGATTACATGGTTCAGTTCATCCAAAAGCTTCTTTTAAAAGTCACACCAGTGGCACACCTGTTAGGCAAAAGCTTATCATTCTTTCTGTCCTAGGAAGTAACAGGAACCACTGATTGTTACTGAGCTAATTTGCAGACTTCTAAAAAATATTATTTGAGAGACACAATATGGGTTGATAATTTTTCCTTTCATTTTCACAGCAAGAGATGCTGTAATCACACCTTGTTTAAATTTTTTTCTAATTAAATAATGAATATGAGAAAATGAATTTCTATATTTTATTTATGAGAAGGAAGTTCCTGTAAAGAAAAAGGTTTTGATGCCCTGTAGAAATCTATACCTTATATACAGTTAATTATTTAAATATGATATGTCATGAGTAACTGATTTAACAAGCTAATTTTTTCCATATAAGTGGGAATATTGGTTCTAATTTCACAGGTATAAAACACCTTCATTGTTGTAGAGAAATTTATTAATCAATGTCAATTATTAGTAAATTACTGGCCACTTGCTTTCAGAATGAACTTTTTTTAGAAAAGCATTAATTTTTAATAAAGTTTTAAGGGGGATTTTCTTATCAGAGATTGCAACAATATTTTTAACTTATCACTATTAATAGAGATTGTAAGTGGAACTGTAGCACTGGTTAGGAAAGGTATGTTGAGTCATATTAATGAATATAACAATATAAAGTACAGGAAAAATATGGCTTTGATAACACTTTCTTTAATTGAAGTTTGCCATAACAACTAAAGGCCAGTATTGAAAAACCGTCAGTTCAAAAAAAACCCCAAAAACCAGTTGTCCTCCTTGTACTCATTTTTAACTCTTTCACATGCAGTATACTCAAGCAGGATGAATTTATGTTGAGAAACTACAAAATTGAAAAGGACATGGCATAAATCAAAGTAATGGCAACTACTAAGAAGCATCTGCATGCTTCTCACATAACCGGTATAGTACCAGGTATTTCAATAATTAAAACCCTAATTTTAGTACTAAATTGACCTGCAGCAAGATATCTCTGCATGCACAGCATATGTGCAGGTAAAAACAATATGAAGAATTAAGACTTCATTACTATTTATGCTATGCCAGAGATTCACTTGGGCAGATTTCTATTGTTTCCAGTTTTGTATGTCCCATAATAGAATTCTAATTAGTAATCTGAGAATTGTTATTAAATTATTAAAATTCTTTTCTTTTTTGAAGTAATAAACTATATGCCAAATATATATAGTTAAAGATTAACTTCATCAAAAACTCTGTGAGAGATTACTGATTTTCAAGAAAGAACACATCAGAGGGGTGGTTTTTTTTTTAGAAAAATTTTGTGAGCATAATGTCTTGCTCAAAATAAATAGCATTATTTAAACACAAACTGCATAAAATAAGTCAGTGACAGTCACTTATAGAGCAGGCTGATGTTTGCGATCATCAGTATGTTAAAACATTAAGGAAGCTGTTGTGCAAGAACCCAAATAAAGACCAAAACAACAGATTTATGGCATGGGATATGGTAAATGAATGTGCTGTGAGAAGGGAAAAATAACAATGTTTGTCATTTGAAGTGTCTTATTTGCTGATTATACATACATGTACATATACATACACATATACACACACATATATATGCATACACATATATATATAAAAATTATAATTTATCTATAGAAAAATGGATATGTTGTTCACAATCACACCCAAGTTCAACTGTTTAGGAACTTAAATGTTATGAGTAAGTAAAATATGTATCATACTTCATATTAATAAATAAATAGATAAATTAAACCATCTGCATCCACATGCTTATGTGTCTGCATATACATCTCATTAGAAGTTGTATAAACACACAGCCTTATGATCTTCTTTTGCTGCAAAGTTTAAACACATGATACAAGTGTTGTTGAACAATAAAATCTTGTTCAACTTTTGCTTTTCTCAGTAATGCATCTGGAATTTGTTTTTACATATTTGTGAAGAAAAAAATATTTGTAAAGTAACAGGGAGGGAAAAAAAAAATCATTCCTAGTACTCAGAAGTAGATGGAATTGGTTTTCAGACAACAGCTTCAAAACCAGTCCTTTCCAAACCACAACTTTATGCATTTTTGAGTGTTTGGATTCCAACACTGAAACAATAGGGGAAATGTTCCTAGTGAGGTGATCGAAATTTAAGGAGAAAAGGTTTCAGCATTTGAGCATTTCTTTCTTTAATCATCTAAGTGGAAATAAAAAAAAGGTCTCAGAAACATTACAGAATGACACTTAAGAAGAGTTTAAGAGGAACATAGAACCTCAACTCCTATCTCATACATCAAAAAAATGAATAAAGTTGTCTAAATGTTCCTCTATTGTTATTTTTTCAGTTTCTGTACCCAATATTCCTCTATTTTCCCTTATTACCTTGTGAGGGGGCTTCTTGAAAAATTGGCTTTTACTCTGCACTATGTGTAGATGAAACATAAGTAACTCCGAGGTGTTAAGTGTATAAAGACTTTCATACTCATAAAACTTGCTGCTATTGTTTCAAAATGTCAATAGCAATCTACCCAGATCTGATACAATGTGCTGTTCAGTCTTGAAAAACTGGAATTTGCTATTCTCTTTCGGAAAATCTTTACAGATGCTCTTATAAAATGTCTATGGGACTTTGTTTACTTTTTTCCATCTACTTGACTCCAGTTCATAAATCCATCCTTGTTTCCATTGTTTAACCTTTTAAGGTTAAAGTATATAACCATTTCCTACCACTACTTTCTCACCTTTTATTACTTACATTTTTTTTTCATTCTGCTCTCTGGTCTCCCTTCTCTGAAAAAAATTCTGACTCTCCTGGGACTATATCCTCATGCTTTCCCAGTCTCATTCAGAAGAAATTGTGACCTCCCTTGGTGTTATGTTCATTCTAAGGCTAACGTTTTATACTTGAATTTCCTCCACTTGCTTTATCACCTTCTCAGGCTCTTGCTGCTTGAATTTTGGCCGTTTTCAAACCTGTCGAATTTACCTCTAATCAGAAATCTCCAAGAAAGCCACCTATGTGTTAAACAAAGATTATATTTTTAGACTTTGCATCTTGCTTAGTGGAACACAAAAGTCAAACCCCAAAATTATATTTGTAAATAATTTTAATAATTTTCCACTAGTATTTTATAAATGACATTCTTTTAATGGTTTAAGTTATTTAACATTTATGGGAATTTCAAGGAGCTTACTTAGAAAACAATTCAGTGTCTTGAACCAAGACAGAAGTACACACAGACATTTACTCATTAAATCAAACTTATTTGACAAACTGCCATGAAATTTTTCTTTTCTCCTATAAAAGTGTTATGGTTTGACTCTGGCTAAATGCCGAGAGCCCACACACAGATCCAAAACTTCTCAGAGAAGGAAAAAAACCCCCTCGAGTTCTGTGATAAGGATTACAAGCAACTGTTTATTAACTACTTCACACAAGCAAAACAGGCTCTAACTTAGAATATTAAGTATTCACTACCACTACTACTAAAGTCAGAGCTGAAGAGTTTAAGAGTGAGAAGTTTGATAGATATTACAGACACCTTTTTCCCCCCCACCCCTCCCTTTTAAGATCTTTCTCCTTCCCTCAGCAGCTCGGGAAGATGGGAGTGGGGAGGTTACAGTCAGACATTGTCTTTGCTGCTGTTCAGAAGAGAAAGAGTCCCACTCCAGCTTTCCTTGTGGGGTCTTCTCCACGGAAACAGTCTGTTACAAACTGCTTCTTAGCGGATTTGTTACTGACAACAGCTTTTTTCAGGTGTTGTTGTCACATAAGTCACTTTACCATAGGTGCAGTCGTTCAGGTGCTGCTTGGCTGCTTCAGCGTGGGTCTTCCCAGGTCACCAGTCCTCTCCAGCATGGGTCTCTTCTTCCCACAGCCCACAGGACTCCATCAGGCCCCTGCTCCAAACATGGACATCAAACATCCCACAGGATCACAGCCTCTCTTTTCCAGCACTTATTTGCTCCAGCATGGGGTCTCCCACGGGTTTGCAGGTGAATCTTCGCTCCTATGGTCCCCCACAGGTTGCTGGGGCCCTATTTCAGTGTTTAAGACATCTTCTCTTTCTCCTTCTCTCTGACCTTGGTGTTAATCAAACTTCTCACTCTCTTCTCTCTCTTAAGTGGCCATGATGTTCTGCCTATTTTTTTTCTCTTCTCCTTCTTAAATATGTTATCACATATTTGTTGGCTAACTCAGAGTTAAGAACTTTCCAGCAGCTTCTTAAAGAAGCTTCTCTCATAGGCCCCCCAGCTAATAAAAACATCTGGCTACTTAAAACCACAACAAAAAGTTAAAACATACTCATTCTTGGGGTGTGGGGAGAGAGAAAAAAACAAAATAGAAAAAAACAAAAGCAACACTTAAGAAGTACCTTTGTCCTTACCTCAGATGAATAGACATTTGAAATATTATTGGTCAATTTTTATCAACAAAGAGAAGAAAAGTTTCTTGGGTTTGGTGTATATGTGAATATAATAAAAAGTTCAAATTATTTAAGGGGCATGTAATATTTATATATATGTATATATTTATGAGAAAAGCATATTTAAGATTTTATTTTGAGAACAATTCTAGGAATCCTCCATCAAATTTCACACAGTCTAACTATGAGATCATTGTGTTAAATGGAGATATAAGTATGAGCAATCTATGCTCAGGGTCACATGTCAAACTGCTCATAAGAGCAATAGTTATAGCTTCTGAGTCTTAGAATCTATGCAACACTAAGTGATATCACATGAAAAAATTACTGAGATTGTCAAAACAGAAGGGGGAATCTGTCAATATTTATAAATTACGAAAAAGGAGATAACTTTATTTATGGCCATCGGACAGAGAAAAAAAAATCCGTGTTTCCAATATGCTTCAGGTTGGTCAATGAAGACCAACAATTCTGCAAAATAGAGCATTATACATTTCACATCTAAGTCATAAAACTTGCAGATGAAAAGTCATTTATCAACAAAGTTTAATCTGTTTTCAATACTTTTCAAAACTCAGTTAAATATAATAACTGTGAAAAACACCATGAATAAACATTTTATCTTTATATACCCATGCATAATGTACACTTCTTTATAGTCAAACCTGCATATTGAATGATAGGTACAAAAAATCCCCACAACAAACCACAAGAAGTTCCATCATCGAAAAGGTCACAAATTTCATACATAAGAGTTGGAAATTTTAGTTTTTTAAATTTAAGTTACAGTAGAAGTTAACACAAGCTAAAAAAAGTGAGATGCTGATGATGATTCTGCCACCACTTTGGTCTGATGGCCTCATACTCAACACTGCACAAGAAGTCTCACTAGTCATCATAATAAAGAGTTCTAAGATGAGGAGAGGCAGGACTCACTGCTGGTATTGCTTATATATGTGCCCTTGTAATATCCAACTCCTTTCACAAGGATAACATCTCAATGCTACAGTGATTATTATATAAGATAAGCATATGGTTCATTCGGTATAGCTCTGCAGTTGTAGGAGTTTGGTGGCTTTTTATACAAAAAGATGGTGTTCAAGCTAGAAACTAATAATTTGAAATTTTGGCTTAAAAATATTTAAGTCAACATTTCTGTAGCTTTGATATATTGAAGATAAGTATGTTTTATGTTTATATATAGTGATAACACTTTTTAGTCTAATTTGACTTAGGTAAAGTAAAATAAATTCAATGGAAAGATCCGTTTTAATAAATTCTAATTAAATTCAAAAATAATTATGCTTACTGCCTAATTTTAGACTTTTTGTGGTGTCTCTGTTGGAAAGCAAATTTTCGTAGATGCTGTATAAGGAGAGATACAGGCCAATGTGAAGTATAATTCTTTAAATTGTCATGTAGGTTATATTCAGATATTTCTAATTGGAAAAAACTTTTGATGGCTCTCTCTATATTTTCCAAAGTGAGTATCATTTATTGTAGTATTCTATAGTCTTCTGTTCATGCATTTACTAGCCAATGCTCGGTGACACGTAATAATAATGTTGTTATGTTATTGCTCTACTCACGTAGGTTATGGATGACTAGTACACAGCTTCCTGATGAATTGTTTTATTAAGAGATTCACAGATAAGATAAAGGAGATCTGATAAAGTAGCGGTACTACAATTCAGGCTGATAGCATAAGTTTTTAATAGAAAATTTAGGACAACATATCCCAGAATATTAAAAATATAATTACTGGTATAAGATTTTCCTTATGAAGGGTATTGACTTTATCAAATTTATCCAAAAAATCAATTTCTTTGATATTCCTGAAACATGAGGAACACTGGGCTCATGTCATTCTGAAGTGCTTTATTATCACTTGAGAAGAATAAGTGTGGTAAGCAGAAATCAGAAAAAGACACAGAAAACTGTGAGACCATATTTTTTTTAAGTGATGGTAAACTACATTCCGATTTCAAAGGAGCAGCATTAATTAGGAATTAAGTAGGAGCTTAGACAACGTGCTTTTGCTTCTGAAGCCCTTTTTATCCAAGTGTCATGAAAGTACAATTGTCAAAGCTCAGCTAGCAGATATGATATAATTGGTATGTTATAGTTTTTACCATGTCATAGTGACTCAAATCTTGTTTTCTTTACTACTTGAGAGTACACAAGCTTCCTTCTTCCATCCTATATGAAGCCTCAGTGTGATCTTAATTATTGGGTAGGGAACATAATAACTGCTGAAACATTTTACTTTCTCTAACAGCACCCACTGTGTTTGGAAAAGAGTGGAACTATGTGAAACATAATGTTTGTGGTTAGAACTTTCACTTGGGCAAAGATATCCTAAGTTTGAGTCTTTTTCTCAAGGAAAAATTAGTCTAAGAACCATTGGTTCTTGTGACCAGATTCAAAATTTATTCATTATGGTTTATTTCCTCACTCATAGTTATGGAAAAAGGTGGAGGGAGACATCAACTAGATTTAATTTTTGCAACATTTTTGTGAGAGTGAAATTCTTTAAAAACTGGCTGTTGAAACAAAAATGCTTTAACTAGTACTAAGGTTTTTGTATTTGAAGATAAGCCAAGATTTTCTAGTGATAGGACACAGAGGTTTCAATTTCTTTGGGCACAGAACCCAGGTATATTTAAATTATATTACATTATTAAACACTTATTTCCTGAGATTTGTGTGCTGTAAGTTTTGTTAATGGTAAAACTTACATTGAAGCTCCACCATCACTTGAAACTCCCATATGAGCTGATCACTCTGTCCATTGTCTTTACAAGTATCATTTCAGGTTGTATCACAATCTATAAAACTGTAAGGTTTTATGATATATGGACACAAGGTCCCTCTGGATTCTTTAACAAATACAGTTTTGTTAACAAAAAGCAGATGTGCCACAACAAACACACCTGCCAAATATTGGAACCACTCAGCATTGCTTAAAATAACTGTTTCATCCCTGAGCAATTTGACGTGTGCAACCTGCTGTGCTCTCTTGAATTTTCAGTTTAAATTGTCTTGTTTCTGACCGTATGTAATGCACTCACTCCTTTCTGCTCATTGTGCTGGCATGCTGCTGTGACTTCTCACAGGAAAAGATTTGGAAGCTGCAGGACACATTTAAGCTCTTGAATGAATCCTTCCAGTAATGACGTATGGGTGCCAGCATTTTCTCCTGCCCTTTTTAATAAGCAGTCTCTTGTTTGGACTCACTGCTGACTTTACTTTTAGCTGTGGATCCCCTGGTGAGCATGGAGTCAACATCCTGTTCTTTGTATTGTCTCTTTTCACAGACGTGCTTTCTGTAGATTCACAGCAGGAATTATTTTACCTTCTTTCTTGTTCTTAGTGTAAAGTTCAATGCAAATGAATTATGACATTCAAATATGGAGCTCTTTCTGGTTTGACAAGGGAATTTCCTGAAGTATTCATCATAGATTTTATTCTAACAGAACCCAGTAGGAGGAAAAAAAAGTCTTCAGCCTATTAGGTTCACAATTAAAATTTCAAATCTCTGGGGGAGCAAGGACAGGAGAAAAATCAAGTATCTTTTACTGGTTTGATAAATTGAACAGAATAAATTTGCAGTTGTTTTAACATGGTGATATCCATTAAATCTAAATTGTCTGGGGGGAGAGATCTGGGGTTTCCTTCTCCTGCCGAAGAAATTTTGGGTTACATTTACTGTGCAATACTCCCCACCGTAATCCTGACTGCTTAGTTGAAGAATCCTCCTCTGACTCATAAGTATTTGTAGAGCTACTCAAGTGACACTTTAGTAGTGAAGTTTCATGGGCTCCCAGAACAGAGAATCAGTATCACCTATGTCTTGCAGACTCTTAATTGTTAGAAGAGATATGTAAGCAAAACAGACTACTTTGTTCCATTAAACTGCAGTTAAATATTTGATTTAATAGAAAAAGAAATCAAAGGATAGGTTCAATGTTAGGTTCAATGTTAGGTTATGCCTTTAGGTTTCCCTTTTCTGTTTTGCTCTCTCAGCTATGTTGGTAAGCTGACTCTTAACAATGTTTTTATACAGTTAATTTAAAAAAAGAAAAAGGGCCAGAAACTGTTCTCTGGCACTGAGGCAAAATGAATACATAACAGTTGTGCTGCATAGGGCTAGTTAGGTTTGTTTAGTAGGGAGCTAAGTAGAGAAATCCTAGAGAAAATTGCAGTAAGCTAAAAAGTAAGCACTGATATTAGCTGCCTGTCCAGTGCTCTTGCTGACCCTCCTTTATTTTACAGTTTATACATTTCCTGGGCTGGGAGGTTTTAGGTACTAATGAGATCTTAATTAAAAAAAAAGGATTTATAATGCATAAAATCATTGTCTTAGAGTTGTCTCACCCAGAAAGCTAGAGGGAAGATGGGATAAAGCATAATATTTATCAGATATCTCAATTTACAGTAAAATCACCTAATTTTTCTTGAATTCTTTCCAGTTAGGATCTTCTTTTCTGTTCCTTCTGTTCACAGAAATTTTGTACTAGGACATTGATAAGTAAAAACTGTAGTCGCTTTCTTCTACCTTCTCTCAAATTTCAACCATTTTATTTTCCATATTGCTTATTTTAAAGGTTAATCTTTATATAACTATCTCCTTAGAATTATAGGATTTAACAAGCTGCAAAATTTTTTATTAAACTCAGACCCGGTATACCAGATGGTGAAATAAAGACATGAAATGCCTAGAATAAGTAACACAGCTCCTGTATGCACTATGAGTTTCAGGAAGCCCTTTTTGGTTATCTTGTTAAAGGTAGTTGTCATGCTATAGAGACAGTATAATTTTTTAAAACAGGATGGAGTGTCTAATAGCATAATTTGGTTCTTCAGCTGTGCAATGACATTTAATCAACAGTGCTTCCCATAATAATGTGACAGAACTACAGATTTTAAATGCAATTACTAATCTAAAATGCACTACCAATCTAAAATTTACAGGGTAGTTTAATTAGTTGATGTTCTGTGACCACAGATATTTGCAGCTTTCTGTTTTCTAGTTCATCTCTACATTCATCAAATTCATGCTTCTGAAATGGTTATAAATGGTTATATAGAAAGTGAAATGAGTATAACATAAAATATATTTTCTATTATCTTATTCAGAATGGCATCTGAATTATTCTCACTTTGATCCATATAGGTAAAAGAAGGAGTTAGTGGATGGATGAAGCTGGAGGTTCACATAATTCTGTTTTCTCTAATAATATCTCCATTGTCTTAATTAATAATTATCTAGGTTAATAATTATAATTTATGATTGTTTATGAAAAAATACATGGTCATGGAGCTTAGACTCAGTCTCAGAATACCTCCTTTAAAAATAGCCAACAAAGTGGAATTTTTTACTTATTTCTTGCCTGGAACTTGCTTTTATTCGGTGAAGATCCATGAACAGATTTTAGTAAAAAAAGTAGTGACTTATAAGGTCACTTATTTATAGTAAGTCTACTGATAAGGTACAGTCACATTTAAAGAAACATTATTTCAAATGTTTCTATTTTCCAGAGAAATTTTGTTTTAATGCAAGCCCAGTTCCGGATCTACACTGATTATTTCTATTTTATTAACAACACAGGTATGTATCTACTTGCATAGTATGTTGGTGCATTGTGTGTGTGCTTTTTTAATTATCATTCTGAATCAGTAGAAAGAAGACAATTACTTTCTAATGACAAGTATTATCTTATAGAATTGGGCAAAAAAAGAAATCTGATTTGTAAAATCCATGACTAAATACTCTAGAGCGGGGAGGAATACATTACTGGGTTTATTGCTGAATGAGAAAAATAATTCTTGGATGGATGCCTAATAGAATCGGTGATGGCTTTGAAGGAATTTCCTTTCAGATACACTATGCTATGTAACAGAAGAATTGATTTTAGACGCTGTTGATTAACAGAATAGTGCCAGTAGGGATTATTCTGAAGAAAGATTTTTTTTTTAATGCTTGCCTGAACCACTCATGCCAAAACTTAAGTTTGTCCACTTACATTTTGTTTCAGCATTCAAGCAACTTTACAGACCTTGGAACTCTGTGGCACCTTATTCAAGGAAATAATTCTGAGCAATTTCACACTGCTATATTATTGAAGTATTGAAACTTATGTGTCGATTTGAAATGATCAGCTATCTGTGGTGAAATATTCTGAATGGCAGAAAATGTAGAAATATTCCTGCCTGCTTTTAATTATATGCTAAACGAAATTCCAGTTATCCATAAAAAGCATTTTGTAACTATTGGTTAATGTGGTTATTGTTGCATTGAATAAATATTTGTAAACCTGGGCCTTTCAAAGCAATGTACCTTCTATGAAAATTAAGCTTAATATCCCTTTTATAAATGTCACAGTTCTGATATACAAAGGAAGAGGGGAGTGTGGCTAAATAATCAACCCTTATCACTCCAATTGGTTGATTCCTCCATGTCTAGTTTCAAAAAAGAGTCAATAACAAGATATAAACAATTAAGAATTACAAATTAAACAATTAAAATATAGGCAATAGCTGGCAAGACTAAAGCTGAGCAGTGCTGTCAACATGCTGGAGGGAAGGGACACTGTCCAGAGGGACCTTGAGAAGCTTGAAGCTGGGCCTGTGTGAACCTCATGAAGTTCAACAAGGGTGAGGCAAACCCTGCAAGAGTCAGGGCAATCCCAAGCACAAATATGGGCTGGGTGGAGAATGGATGGAGAACAGCCCCAAGGAGAAAGACTTCTGGGAGTTGCTGGATTAGAACCTCAACATGACACACTGATACACACTTGCAGCCCAGAAGGCCAGCCGAATCCTGGGCTGCATCAAAAGCAGTGTGACCAACAGGTCGAGGAAGGTTATTCTTCCTCTTCATTTTCATGAGACCTCACGTGGAGTGCTGTGTCCAGCTCTGGGGCTCCCAACATAAAAAGGACGTGGACCTGTTGGAGTGAGTCCAGAGGGCTAGAAATACAATAAGAGGGCTGGAGCAGCTCTCCTTTGAACACAGTATTTCCAGAGAGACCCTATGGCAACCTTCCAGTACATAAAGGGGACTACAAGAAAGCTGAAGATGGACTTTTTACAAGGGCATCTAATGATAGGGCCAGGGGGAATAGCTCCAAACTGAGAGTAGGTTTAGGTTTGATATAACAAAGAAATTCTTTATTGTGAGGGTGTGAGACATTGAAACAGGTTGCCCAGAGTTGTGAATGCCCCACCTTTGTACATGTTCAAGGCCGCGTTGGATGGGTCTTTGAAATACCTGGTCTAGTGAAAGGTGTACATGTCCACAGCAGTGAGGTTGGAATTAAATTAATGGAATTAAATCCAATGAGGTTGGAATAAGGTCCCTTCCAACCCAAACCACTCTCTGGTTCTATGAATTAGGTTTTTTACATTTGAAGCAAGTATGAAAGGAAAATATTTATATAGCACGTAAAGTCTACTTCAAGACATTCCTTACAGGAACAGACCAAGCAGTGCCTAAGGGAAAAAGGAGAAATTTGCAACTTGCTGCAGCAAAGAGTTATTTACTAGATGGGTAAATACAGAAAACGTTTCCCAACTAAATAGTCATGGCACCATCCATGGAAGGAAAACAACCCCTATTCTAATAAAGAAGACAACATGAATATCTTGTACCTAAGAATAAAATAGAGGACATTTTTTAATCAAAGTTTAAAGTGGTTTAAACAGTCCAGATATCTTACAAAGGGCAGTTTGGTCCCAATAGCTATCATATTCTGTCAAAAAAAGAAGGTCACAAAAGATCTTAAATGCTGATTCTGTCTTCTGGGAAAAGAAACAGCTGTATTAGGGAAAGAGAGCTTTCAGATATATCCTCAGTGGAAATAAGTTAGGTTTATTTTTAATTTTATTGCTAAATATATGTTTATTTTAGGTGTTAGAAATGAGTTACTTTTACACTTAATTAGACATATGTAAAGCATGACTTCTCTTCTGCACAGTGATGAACACATATGTTCTAGATAGCTGGGACATCAGAAAAGAGCAGAAGCTCTCAGCACATCTTCATTTTCATCAACACATTAGTTGACTGATATATTTCATGGGTTATTAATTATGCAAAGCATTTTGAAGAACTGGTGCAGTGAGAATGGATGGAACTCCTTTTCTGCAAAAATCTAAACACCCTTGGGGTGTTTCCGTAGAATTAATTTCAAATTAAAACTTGGAAGTAAATGAGATAAGTTCCCTACTTCTCTAGGTTATCAGAAAACTATTAGCAAACTTTAGTTGTGTTAAAAGAAATAATAATGGAGCTCCATTTCCACAACATTAATTTTTCAAATCTAGTTATACCATTGAATTATAAGAGCATATAAAATTTCTTCACCTACCCCATTCAGAAGCCATCACAATGGTACATTTTAAAACAAGAAATGTGGGAGCAACCTTTTATATTGTTGTGATTGGATGAGGAATTAGAAATCCATCTTTGAAGGTTTGTATTTAAAGTCAGTGATGTCAATCTATAGCAAATAAGTCTTGGCATAGATCTACTAAACACTGGGGAGACATGCTACAACCAAAGGTCTAACTCTGAAGACAGAAACAAATAGAATAAAATACAATGACCACAAAACAATTCTGGAAAACAGGGAGTGGGCTTTTTCAACTCCATAATGGCTAACAAAGCCAGACATATGTTTACTCAACCTGTTTTCTAAACCAATAGTAATTGCTAAATTATCCAATTTCTTTTTCTTTCAATATTCATTTTCTTTATCAGTTCCCATTTCAATTTAAGCCTTGTAAATAGATGAGAGAAGTTCACTACTTTTCTATACCATAGAATGGGACATAGAATGGGAATACCACCAGGACTTGTAAGGTGACCTGATATACACTGGTATGACAAATAAGTTTTGGAATTATTAGTACTATCCTTAAGAGCTATTCTGCTGCTTAAACTATTTTTAAGATCTGAAAGCTTTTCTAATTTTGTATGACACTATGCACTGTCCTTAGTCACCACTTTCATCAAGTCCACAGTAGTAGTGGAAAAGAGCAGAGCCAGCATGCACATGTGTGTGATGAAAGCCTCTAAGTCCTTCACTGGTACTTGGCTGAACAGTTTAGGTCAAGGAAAACAACAGATTTTGATAAGAAGGCAAGTCTTTACATCCAGACAAACATGCTGAAGCCAGTTTTTAGTGTGATTTTTTTGAATATTTTGTTCAGGTCTAGATCACAAAGAATAAAGTTAAAACAAGTGTGGCTGGTACCAAGAAATTGCAGTTTTGATTAAGCAATCTAGTTGAAAAATACAACAATAAAATGAATATCTTCGATTTATTACTTTTTTATAATAATTTTGACCCTAAAATCTAGTATTTTTGCTGAATGAAGTATAAATGTTTTCTCATTCTCTAACCCTATAGTTAAATGTTTCTTACTTAGAGGACAATTAATTTTCTTATATTCTTGCAATTTCTATTGTCACAGTATAAATTATTTACAAAGCATTTTGTTACCATAGAGACAAATGCATAGTACCTTTCTGCAATGTTTAAACTATTGTCTACAAAAAGGGAAGGACATGATTTAAAATAGCCAAAGACTTTGTATCTAAAATCCTTAGATGACCTGTCTATCCTGTAATATCTCAATTCAAAGTCTTTTGCATATATATACATATATTGCAACTTCCGAGGCTTGGAGGGGGGGAAAAAACCCGCAACTAAGCTTTAAATTCATGGAGTTTATGTCTGTGTTCCTTAATATGGCCTTCCTAAGCTCATGTAAAAACATTTATATGATCAGGGAGTGGAAGTAAATGTCTTTAATTATGTGTTACTGGGTAATTAGTCCACTCCTGGGAGTACTAAAACTCTGCATAGTCATATCAGAAAGCCTATGAAAGTTTTAAATAAGGCTGATTACTGCAATAGATATTTAGGCTAGACTGAGTTAATTCCTGCAGTATAGTATATTCTTTGAGAATTTTAAATAGTTTGTTTTAAAAGTAACTATTTAAAATTTTCAGGTGCCATTAGAGACATCTATGTTCTGAAATAAAAGACCTGATAATCCAACATTCACGGCTCCACTTGTTGCCTCTGGTACATGTAAGCAACCCATTCAGTAAAATGAACCCTGCCCGCACAGCAGGCTGAGATTAGATCATTGCAACCAGGAGAAAACAAACATCAAAGCAGATGTTCACATTTGTGAATCTTATTCAAATTTTAAATAACATTTCCATTTAAATATTAAAGAAGATAGACTTTGGCACTTGTGAAATTTTATATATTGCTTTCCTCTTAGAACAGTTTATCTTTCTCTCCAACATTTTAGTATAACAAATCAACCATAGCAGTTTGAGCTGCACACTCTTTCCGGCTTCCACAAAAGTATCAACTGAAACTATGGATTGTATAAGTGAACAAAGAATTCGTGGCATAGTGCAGTGTTGGAAGAGATTTTCTAAATGAGACAACTTTGCTTTTAAAAATATGGAGTAAACAGCTAAAATATATTCATATTCTTTTCTCCTTGTAACAACATATCTCATATTTATCCTCTCAAGTATTAATGTTGGTGAAAACTGTAGACCAGAAACATCTAGTCTTCAGAAACATCTTCAGAAACATCTGAAAGGAACATGACAGAGTTAATATATATCAGCCTTATTCCCTACAATCTACAGCAACAAAAATCTTGCAGGTTTTCAAGGATGTTTTTCATATTTGAACATTAATTTATCATACTGCCTATTCTTTATTAATAAAAATAAAAAATAAAAATTGTGAACATTGTAAAAAATCTTCTGAAATATTGATGCAAAGAAACAAGAAACGGTTGTCCTGGTAATTTGGTATTCATAATGATTGTCCTGCTGTAACCTAAATTATAAAATAGGAAAAAAAAAGAAAATGTTTGAGATATGAGAACTTCTAGTTTTACATATCTGAAATGACACCGTGCATTTTAAATAAGTTGTTAAAGTATGCACTATACACTTTCAAGTTTGAACATACCTGTAACTTTTGCAGAAGACAGAAAATCAACAGGCCTCTAGGTAAAGACCTTGTTTATGAGAACATTGTGCACTTTTTTCTGCTTTTTTTCCACAGTTACTACTGTGCTGACTCTTCAGCGTCACTAGCACTACCAAAAATAAATTACAGAGTCATTATTGCCCTTTGCAAAATCTGCAGTACAAAGAAAATGAAAAATATGTCTTAATCCATTTTTTAAACTGGAATATAATCCCACTGCTCAGGAAGTTTTGATCTCATTGACCACTACAGATTCAGTTGGAGGTGAAAATGCTCAGCATCTTCCTGAAGGCATTCAAGACAGAAACTGAATAAGCTATCTTTAGGTGCCTATAATGCAGACATATGTGCTTGCCACCATAGGGTCCTCCTCTACTGCAGATGCAGAAAGACAGAGACTTTTAAAGAGCAGTTAATCTGATCTAACATAGATCTCCATTTTAGGGTGACATGAATTCCACCCCAAGGTACTTATTTGTCCCTGTTAACAATGAAAGTAGTGTTGAATGACTTGTTCAGGGAAATTTCATTAGTTTAATCCTGTATCTAGTGTCTAAATGAAGAGTAGAAAAGTAAGAAAAGCACAAAAGCCAAGGGCAATAAACTAGAGAAAGATTCTGGCACTTTAAATCTGTTAGCTGTTTCTCAGTAGTGTAATTTGAATAGCGTCTGTCTGTTTTTAAACACCGGTATCTTACAATTGCACATGAGTCAGTCCATGTTACTCAGTGGAGTATAATGTGAAATCAGCGTAGTACTGTTCAGTAGACATATTTATGCCTAACCTAGGTCTGTCTTCAATGAGTGGACTTCAGTTTGTTCAGAAGAACTTGAGACACTCAATCTGATCAACATTTTTTTGAGTCAATTACATTTGTTCAACCAATCAATGACTTGGATTTCTATTACAGCACATTCAAGAGAGAAGAAATAAACAAGCTTGATGGACAAGCACCACTTTAAAGTATCGATGATTTCCATGTAAATTAAAATTATACAGCTAAAAGGGAAATAACTACTCTAGAGAAATATTTTGTCAGTTTGCCTGTTTATTTCAGCTATTCAGACAGCAAACAAGGGTGTCAAGGCTTTTTAGAATTGCATCTGTAACTTTTTTTTGATGCTGAGTGTTTGGGAATTAGTAAATACTGCTTAAGGGTTAGTCTCACGACTTTGCAATGATGCTGAAACCAATGAAGCTTGGTAGCACTGCAGCTAGGAAGATGGAAAATCTTGAACTTTCCAATTTAATTATATAAAGAATGTGATAGCATTTATTTCACAGCAATTCTTTTAGCTGATTCATTGCATATTTACGTGCCCCTCAGGAGTAGCTATTTTGCTTATCTCACCAGTCAGACTACAAAAAACATAACCTTAATTATTCTGATGATGGTAGAAGCAAAAGACTAAAATCGAAAATTTCAATTATTTTGACTTTTTAAATCATAAAAAAAAAAAAAAACCAAACCAAAAACATGAACCAACTCTGTTGTAACTGTAAAAAAAGTGAGAAGAGCAAAATAATATTAAATCAATTAACTGTAAAAAAGCTACCATCTTGTGATCAAAGACATTAGTTCAGATAAGTAAAGAATTCTATCTTAAAACAATGAAAGGGTAGTCACTAAGATATTCCAATCTTAGTGTTTTATTTCCACTTAGCACAGTAAGTGTAGACCTTAAAAGAATAAACCAAAACAAACAAAAAAGTACAAACAAATTTATGATGGGACTCCCAAACTATCAGAGACTCAATTTGATACATGTGTAACTTTTGTGTGTAACTTTTTGAAGTGAGCAAGCTAGACAGAACAAGCACAAAACTTTTATTGGGTTGGTCTTTTCCTTGAGGAATGGTCAATTCAGCAACTTCCATTAACTTACTTGGTTGCAACAAACTCTTTTTAGGCCTTTACAGGTTTCTAGGAAATAACTGGGAAGTTATACTTTCTCGCAAGTCTCTCAAACTTTCCTGTTCTTTAAGATTCTTAGTATATCATTGTATTTNTTTAGATAAACATATAATACACTTTTTTGCATTTCTTCATTAAGAAAAATATCCCTCTTCCATGTTCCTTATGTGAGTATGCCTTTATATGCCTGTATTTTTGTTTTCCATCTCTGATTGTGCACTACTTATTTTCATATTCAATTTTTTCCAATTATTTCCTCTTTTTTTTTCCCTTATGTTCAATTTTACAGCCAATAAGAAAGAGTTTTGGCACCAAAACCTCCAAACCACAAGAGTATCAGTAGAAGGACGTTTGTAAATATATAATTTAGTCCTGAATGCTTAATGTTTATTTTAACTATTCCTTTGTTAAATCCTTAATCAATCATTTCTAGAAGCAGAAAGCTAAACCTACTGAACATTAACAAGGCCTTCCTGAGCTATTGTGGTATATATAACAAATTAGAAACTGCTTTTTAAAAATAACCAAATTATTCATAAAGAAGCAAAGTGAGATGCACTAGATAGTGCCGTAAAAGTTACAATGAATATAAATTGAATAATAGATGTTGAGGCACAGTTTATTGTCATGTTTTTAATGTCTGCTGCTTCAAGCAACAATATTTATTGTAATGAATGACATGCTATTCACAGCTGACCAAGTTCTGAAAAGGTGTAGTCAAGAAAAAATACTGGAAAAAATGCAGTTTGATTAAAAATGTTTAGAGTTTGTACATATGTTTCTTGTGAAATANGTTCTGAACTACAACTATTACTGATAGGGTAAAAGAGGTTCCTTGCATCTGTTTGGAAGTAATGTAATTTAATCAATTGTTCCTTTCTTTTTTGTGGCATTAGTAAGGGAGATCCTCAGAATGAGACTAGAATTCCCAGTTCCTTTTTCTACAGTGTTTATTGTTTAGATAAACATATAATACACTTTTTTGCATTTCTTCATTAAGAAAAATATCCCTCTTCCATGTTCCTTATGTGAGTATGCCTTTATATGCCTGTATTTTTGTTTNAAAAAATTAACAACATTACAAAGATGATAATTAATAT
This sequence comes from Calyptomena viridis, assembly GCA_013390005.1. NCBI lineage: Eukaryota > Metazoa > Chordata > Aves > Passeriformes > Eurylaimidae > Calyptomena > Calyptomena viridis. The sequence continues at coordinate 132,136 of WEIV01014777.1, read as the reverse complement.
TATTCTAAGCAGTATTTAGATTGATCAATATTTGCTTACAGATGTTTTGTAACAGTAGTTACCATACTTAAGGCCCAGAAGTCTATTTTCAATGATGAAAAACATAAAGCTTCTATTGAAATCATAGAATATTATTTGTCTCTGAATTTCAGATGTTTATTTTTATATTGCACCACTTCAGTGACAGATCTTGTGACATAATAGTTGAGATGGAAAACTAACAAAAATGTTTTGGTTGGATGAGCCCTCTAAGATACTAGTTCCATCTTAAAACTTTTGACAGAAAAAATTAATAACCAAGTATAAAAAGCCAGTTCTTTGGTTTCCCCTTCACTTTCACTCACTTGAAGGCCATATGAATTTTCTGTTACAGTCATTGCACTTTCTGGTTTATCTTTGAACTGACTTTTATTTGGTTATTTTTTTGTTTTTCGCCCTCTTGTATTTAAAAAAGGAAATGAAACATGGTTAGAAATAGGATGCCCCAGTTTCCTTGTTATTGCATAGTCTTCTGGAATCTCCTTCCATCTAACTTTTGCTAAGATTATCCATTGCATATTTAAAGCTTTTTTGTACAGTATGTTTTGGCCACACATTTTTTATTGAAGCTGATGTATACTTACTCTTGCATACACAACCTCATTTTCTGGAGATATAGTGATCATTCAAGGGTAATTATTGTCACACTTAGTCTGCTTGTTGCAATTTTCTGAAAAAAAAATCAAACCTACTAAAAAAACCTTTATTTTTCCAAGGTTTTGAGTAGATGATCAAAGGATAGCAATCATGCCTTCCCAGATTTTCACCCTGTGTTTGAGATAGTCTAGTTCTGAAAGTTAACAAAAGATACTTCTGTGGTTTTTATAATTGTTATTTTCAGAATTATGCCTTTGTCATTTTGTGGGATGTTTGACACATTCCAGTTAAAGGTACTTCTGAATGAGCTAGAGGAGAAGTATCCAGAAAAGAAACATCTAGATTTTCTATTAAAAAATTTAGTCTTTATTTCCTTGTCATTTTACTCAAAGTCAGGATAAAAAATTATCTTGATTGTGAATCCCAAATGAGGCCAAACTCTTGCAAGAGCTCAGAAACAAGTGTTAAGTCTTTTTGAGCTGAGAACAAGATTTTTCTGCATCCCATTCTAAGCAACTTAATTTTACTCATGCATTGCATGGGTGTTCACTATATTCTTGGAGCACAGTGAAAAGCTGAGTTTCTTCCAGGAGATTTGTGATGATTATTCTAATGCCTAAGACCTTTAGTGGTCTAACACACTGTATTCACTTTTACCGTCAAATGCATGAAAGAAGTGTAACTGCAGTCTCTTTCCTTCCATGTTAAATCTCATGTTGTTATTTCAAAACATGAAATTCTTCTCTGTAATTCTCTTACCCAAATTAGCACAATTAATGCTGTAAAATATAGAAAGTGGATACGGAAAGTGTGTGTGAGATATTGATAGGTAGAAGAACAAAAGGGGCAGGAAAAGCAAAATGTAAAATATTCAACCATTTTAATAGAATATGTTTTTGAGTGTAGTTATTGTTCTGACAATTTGAAATATTTATTAGATATATTGTGAATTGGTTAAATACCAACTATTTTACATACATTACATAAGTATGTACATTTTTGTAGACAATTTATACACTACTCATATAACATATATTCATCTCTACAGAGACAGTGTGCTATTTTGTTTTATATCACACTTCAAATATGGCACCCTTTCCTTCAAAAAAAAAAAAAATTGATATGAATTTGTTTGCATCCTGAAATTCTGCTAACAGGAAATTTTGGATATGGACATATGGAAGAACAGCATTTTCTGAAGAAATGTCTAAAGCTGTGCATCAGTGTGTACACATTAAAAAGTCCAGTGTAAAATAGAGTTAAAATCACGAAGACCAGTTTCATGTTGTACCTGTTTCTTTTTCAAATATAATACTGTCACTGAGGCAGTATCTTAGATAATTTTATTTTCTGAACATTGGCATGACTAGAAAACTATGATAGATCAGAGGTTCAAAATTCCGCATAAAGTCTATTCTTCATGAAATTTCAAGAGAACACAAATTGTCTGTGATATTGCACATTTTGTACATTTTTATACCAAGTGTTTATAACAATGTTAATGCCTCTTATGGCGCTGTGTGCTGCACTGGCTTTTATCACTGTCCCAAGAATACAACTGGAATTAGGAAGTATATGGAGAATGGGGAGTTCTTGGGTAAAGGCTCCATTTTGGATAAAAAAAATAAATACTATTTTATATCAGAGACATAAGAGGTCATTGGACACCATCACTTTGACCAGCCAATAAATACTGCTAATTTCTATTTTTTTTATCAGTAGATGATGATGGTTTTTTTCTGTTCTTTCACACTAATTCTTATTTTTCCAAATTACTTTCCTCTTCTTACAGTTAGACTAACCAATGGCAGACAGCAATTCTATTTTCAACATTGCCCAGACTATTTTTCACCTTTTCAGGTGATAATTACACCTCAGCAATTTTGCACTTATCAATAGTATCTCAAGATGCTTCCAGGTTCTAGGTACCCAGCTGTGCTTTGAATATGACAAATGTTCCATGTAGAAACCTTGAAACATGTGTCAGATATCTACATATGGACCATTTCATTTCGTCCCCAAAGAGGAACTGTTTCCCAGCTCCCAAGTCCACAAATTAGCTTGGATTTTTCTCATCTCTATCCTATGTAACATAGACAACCTTTATGCCATTTTGTCCTGTATTTGATGAGAAGAAGAACTTAATAGTTTCCTAGGAAGCACTGATTCAGATCACATTCCCATTTGGTATTGTAACCTTAGAAAATAGCAGGAAAGAATAATATTTTTCGATTTAAGTAACACCATGAAGCACCTCAAAAGCACCTGAAATCTGTTTAGCAGTAATGGGTTATAAAGTATTACAAAAGAAGATAGAAATTAGAAATTAGACTATAAAATATGCAGAAGTGTATCTTGAAATGTGATCATAATCCAGGTAGTGATTTCTGCAAGGTAGAATGATATACATATGAAATAAAAATGAGGGCTATATATATAAAAGCTATTAAAAATCCACTTACATTTCTTTTGATAAAGATGAGGAAAGAGGCTTTGGTATTTCTTTTATTTTATTGTAATAAATAACTTTAAGTATATGCCAGACTTTAATGAAAAGGTATTCAATTTCTCCTGTGGGCAGCATTGTTCGATAATCATCCGTTAAAGAGTATATTTTCTATCTTAGTCTCTGTCAAAGTTAAGATATTTGGCTAGATAAACTACTGGTCTGATCCATTATTGCCACTCCTATGTTCCTATGGCTTTTTATTTCCTCAGTAACAATTACTTTGAACTGGATAATACAATTTAATGCCTTCTTCCCCTGTTATTTAGAATGAATAATACTCCGTATAATAAGAAAACCTTACAAAGAGCTTTTACTTCTGAGTAGTGAAGTGATGCACTGACATTTTCAATAGTGAATAGATTTCACAACTGACACATTAATAGCCTTTAAATGGAGAAAGGTCTGGTTGTACATCTTCAAAAAGCTTCTGAAGTTGAGATAAGTCTTTACAGTAGGAAGACTTATTTCTTTGTAACATAATATATTGTTAAAATGTATGAATCAGGTCCAGTTTTTGTTGTGTTGTTTTTGTGGGTTTGGATTTGCTGGTTTTTTTTTTTAAATTTCAGAATTCTGTGTCAAAATTAATATTTATACATATATTTAAGTTGATACTTTAAAACTACTATGCAGCTGAGGTTACCATTAAAAGCTGCACATCTTAGCTGTCTCAAAGGGATAGATATTTGTTGGATTTGTAAGCATATTAGTGCATAACCTGCAAGACCTTATGGATAACATTTTGGTCATGGTTCTACCTGTTTCCAAAAGGTATTAATTAGTTCACTAAATAATGACACCACAGTATTTCTGAACCAGGGAACAGAGTATCCTATTTTAAGAGAATATTATGCCTAAAAATTAAACCCCCCACATTTAAATAATTTTGTTCTACAAACCTCCTGTGGGATCTTGGACTAATATCAGTATCTTTACTAAAGATTATAATTTGTGTTTCAAATAGGTCATCAAATTACATTCAAGCATTAACTTCCATCTGTCTGTGATATGAGACACATTTAAATTCAGAAATATAAAAAGTATAGCTAATATTAATCCCCTAAACTATTCAATGTCACTAAATTAAATTAAGTCTTTTCAGAAGCAGAGTAATTAAATCAAAACCCTTATGTCATGTCATTGTAGCATAACTTGCCTCTTAACAGAATATCTTTGATAAGACATTTTGGAATTTATTTTTTAAAAAACTCAGTAAATATAGACTTGTTACCTTTGTAAAAGCAACTGTAGTAGAGCAAATAAGTCTGCAGTCCAGCTGCAATACAACCTGATTCATACCAGCATCAGGAAGAATACATAGGAAAATACACAATATGAAATATACAGACTCAACACCAGTAAACACAAATTAATTTTTAATTTTACTTACAGCCTCCTTTATGAAAGATACCTTTATAAAAAGTACCAAACTCAGTATATTTGCATAGGCACAATTGAGTAAAAGTAGATATGCTAAACATGCTTGCACAGATTTAAAATTTATTCCAGGATGTAGTTTTGTAGAACTAAAACAGAAGCTGGTGATGTCACCCCAAATGTTCCTTCATTATAACTTCTTTGAATTATTTAACTCTAGGTATTAGGGACAACTTTTGATGCCAAACAGATATGTCTAAAACGTTCACATTATCAGAGTAATTGTTTGTGTCAGAAAGCACTACTATTTGAGGCAATGAAGATCAAAACAGGTTTGTGTTGTTTTATTTATTTTTTATTGTATTGTTTCAAAAATATTTAAAGCATGCAAAAGTAAAGATTGTAAAATTAAACTACATTTCTACAAGGACCTTTAATAATAGCATCAATGTGAAATGCAATTTGGTTTATAATACTCCTTATGTTTCAGACTGTCCTTTCATGCATGAGCAGCTCTGTTCAATTAATTTACTATTTTGATTTTAATAAAAATTTGTCATACAGATATTTCTGATACTTTCATTCTAAAAATAATAATATTGCTAATATATGTATTTTTAGTAAATATATATAAAAGATAAAAATACAAGATTGCATTTTTTTAATGTTAAATAAAAAAGAAAAAGGCTTTCTGTATCTCTTGGAACCACCATCTAAATTCCTCCTTATACTTGCTGCCTTTTCTTCCACATTCAGAGAGAATAAACTATTTTCCACTGAAAAATTATAAAAACAGGGCTTGATACTCTTTTATTAATACAACCACCAAACAACAGCTCTTATGACGTGAATGACATTTCAGATGTCCTTCTTTGGTAGATAAATTAATAGATTGTGCGCATGTCTGAATCGTATCTGAATGTCTCTTTCTCTTCTGAATCCTCTTAGAAATACAGTGCAAACAGAATACTAAATGAAAACTTATTTTGTTCTAAAGGTCAGGTTTTATTAATTCAGAAATTAAAACCAAAGTTAAACAATCCATCTTATCTTTCTTCCAAGGACTATTTTCAAAATTGTCAGAAATGCTTTAGGAAAAAATATTTCTCGCTAACTATATTTAAATATTTCCTTTTGATTTTAGATATCAGATTCAAATGTTTAATTACATTATCAATTAAAACTTCGAATATTTTATACTCCCAATTTTTAAATGTTTGAATATTTCTGATTCTTCTGTATTTATTTTCTTTTTTATCCAATTTATACAGTTTATATTTCAAAAAAGACCAGTTGGATTTTAAGTAAAAAATCGTATTTCTAAGTTGATGCTCAAAGAGTTTACAATAAAATATTCAGTTTCACTGAAATAACCATGGATTTTGAAAACATATATGCAAACAAATAAACATGAAACAACTCTACCTCAAAACAGATTGGAATATAATAAAATGGTGGAAGTATGTTAAAAAAATACTTTGGCGAGCTAACATTTTCCTATAGAAGCGTGTTCATTAAATAATATTTAGTTAATTAGACATAAGATGTGCTTGTTCTTGTTACTGAATATTTTAACATCTCCATCTGTTTTCTGTGTCTTTGACTAAACAATTATACAGACATAATAAAATGTGATAATATTCTAAAGACAAAAAGGATTTATCAAACAAATTCTCATGTGCTTGACCTCTCCTGGATGAAATTCCTTGAATCAAGTTTTAAGAAGCAATGAGGAGAAAGTTTACCATCAGCTTCTCCACAAGAAGTAGTTTTCAGGGATGACATCTGAAATTTATTTACCAAAGAAAAACTGCTTCCAATATTGGGGCATATTTATCTGAGCTCCAAAAATACAGTTGAAAATATAAGCATTTTTAGAAAGCATTGACCAAATCTCTGACAGCAAATATAGCAGTGAAGTTTTCTATTCCTTCCATTCAATTGACAGTTTAGTACTTATAGATTTTAAAATTTGAATCTAGTCAATTATTACAGACAGTATATTTGACTTATACTCACTAGTTTTTAATCAACACCATAAAAAATGCAGATCCCTTATCTTTAAGAAAATGATTTTGTCACAGGGCTTACCCTAAGCAGTAATTAGACTACCAAGAGAGAAGAAAAAGTGTTAAGATAGATGTTTACCATTAAGGGCAAAACATAGTACCTCTAAAAGCCGCCTACTTTTAGAGAACCATTAGGTTTTTGGCCTGTGAACCAAATCCATAACGTTTGAAGTATGTATACATATGTAAAAGTCTGAAATCTTAGAATAGGCTTTTTTGTTTGTTACTATAAAAATCTGAGGTTTTTTTCAAGCTTTTGTATCTGACTAACGTTGCCTGCATAAGGTTATAGGCAGCCTGAAGTCACAAACTGCTTTAACCTTTGACTAAACCCAATTGATAGGCTACCATGAACAGTGAAATACAAAAGATAAAAATGTTACTTTGGCCTGCAGCTGAGTGTCTTTTTCCTAATGTTTTCTGCCTCCAAAAACAAAAAAAAACCCTTTAGGTTATATTTAAAATTTTTTTTAAAAATTACTTTTTAGGAAATACTCTGTCTCACATTGTGATGGACTGAAATGTTGTTGATGTCTCTTAAACATTGTCAAAATCATAGAAAGCCTTTTTGTTAAACTGCAATGAAACACCTGCCTCTCTGAGACCATTGAAGCACTCCCTTTCTCCAATATGCTTCCTGACTGGAATTTGGACTGTGAAGGGGAAACTTGATATAAGACTGTTGTCTGATCACCTCAGGTCTGAGGAGAAGTAAACAAGGCTCATTGAGTGGTAGAGGAGAAAAATTTTGGGGGTGTGATGGCAAATCTCTCCACACCAGAGCAATCCCTCACTCTGGGAAAACCATGTACACACAGGACATTCACATGAGAGGCAGCTGAGAAGGTCATAAACCATCAAAGACCTCAAAAGCATCCCCCTGACTCATTCCTGAAGCCTTCCACCACCAGAAGACTGCACATAATCCAAGTCAGGCAACAAATCCAGAGCCGGTTGCAAGAGACTGCAAGGCTTCCCCCCACCACCAGAGGAGGTTCCTGGCATCTCCTGAATGTATATTAACCCACTGGACTCTATGTCCCACTCTATGGAGACCCTCACCATTAAGAAGACCAGAGTGAGACCCATGGGATGCTGCTGGGTTCCACAGAGTGGTGATACTTCTATTAATTTCTCTCTGTCACTCTCTTTCTGCCTCCCCCACTCCCTACTTTCCCTATTTCTTTTTCTTTCTCTCTGCCTTATTTTTCCTGTTAAATAAAATCCTTACTATTGACTTTGGTGTACAGTCTTGTTTGCACCTTAATTTAGACAAAGGCATTTCTAATAATTTTAACAACCAGATCATAACACACAGAGCATTGTGTCACCTAACTTTCTATATACAGCCATATAGTGATCAGTGACAATTCCATACTCAAGTAATACAATACCTAGAGCATTTTGGAAGCCAAATGGTCTAATCAGACAAAGTTATTCTTGCGAGAAAGAAGAGTATTGATTTCGAAAGCATTTAGAATTACCCCTGAAGATACAGAGAAATATTTTGCCTCCTTTAAAGTTAAACACAAAACCTGAAAAAAATAAATATGTGTATCTTTTTTTTTCAGTCAGGAAAATTAACAAAAAATTATGTTATTTTATATTCAAAAAGGCAGAAAATAAAAAAAAATAAGATAATACAGATTTAAGTGTTAGATTTGGAAGACCTCTAGGGCTGAAATGAAAATTCAGACAGATTAAATATCTGGAACTTAAGTAAGAGATCCCTGGTGTGATTCAGAGACACATATTTACAAAACCACATTCATCAGTTCCTCAGCTATGCAGGCAAATAGGATGAGCTTAGGGGATTTACAGCTTTCTATCGTCCTTATCAAAACTCCTTAATCAAAAGCCCTTAAGTAATTTATCTCTATCTTCTGTGCTGGGTACTCTAGACACAGGCTAGAAAAGTGGATTAGTGAAAAGACACTGACTGTTAATATTTTCAGACATACATTTCTTTAAAGTTCTCTTCCAAAAAAATACTTTTCAGTATCTATTAGTGGTTATTGCCTACAGTTTGCTCTGCTTGAGAACCAAATAAACAAACAAAAAGAATCCTTACCCTAGGACACTTCAAACCTAAAGCCTCAGTGTTATAAACAAAGGTTTTGCCATTGATTCTTAAATTCGTGTAAACACAAGCTTATGCTAAGTAAAAAAATTAAATAAATCTCAATCCTTCATACCTTGCAAATCTGTCTGCATGCAAGATTGTGGTCTACTGAGAAAATCTCCATTACAAATTTGACGCAAAGATAACTAAAATATTCCAAACTTTTTTGATTTTTAATTTTAACTATTAACTTCCCACTTTCCTCCCCACCAAAAAAACCCAAAAAAACCCCGTCCACCCAAACACCTCCCTTTTTGTGATATTTAAGGAAGAGTGTTTGCCTGCAACTTCAGCAGAAGTGAGTTCGTCAGCTGTTTAGCAACAGATTTTTTTCTGCAAATTAGAGGGAGGAGTTTCTTCTTAGTCCAGGAAGGTCCCACCTTGTTTGACTAATGGTTGTCTTAAACTAAGACAACAGAAAATAAAATATGATCATCAGCAGTTTGAGTCATCTGAAAGGAAAAAAATGTAAAAGTTTGTTAGATAAGTTAAAAAAATAGCCTGATGATATTTTGCGACCAAATAAGGTAAATGAGAAGACTATCAGCCAGGGACAGGTTTTCTACTGAATTGGTCTAGACATACGCATTGAAAATTTGTACTATAGAAAATATTTGCACACTTTTGTCTGAAATACAATCCTTGAAAAATTCACTGAGGTAGGACTCAGAGATAATAATTTCTGACATCTAGGAAATCTCTCCTGAGTGGATATATTAATTGCAGCTTTTCAAAAGATCACACTTTTGCTAATTTGTGTACATTTTCAGAAGGACAGAGAAGGTGATATTATTGAAAGGACACAGAAAGGAAATTAAATCAGAAAAAGCCAAAAAGTACATTCAAAAGCAAGAGCAAGTGTTAGGTAAATTTTGTTTAACATAAAATGACTACATTAATGTATTGAGTTTGCATGGACAGGTTTTGGTAGCAGGGGGCTACAGGAGTGGTTTCTGTGGGCAGCTGCCAGAAGCTCCCTCCATGCCCAGCAGAGCCAATGCCAGGTAGGTCCATGACAGAGCCACCACTGGCCAAGGCTGAGCCAATTAGCAATGGAGGAGATTCAGGCTGGAACAGGTGGATGCCCAAGAGAGGGCTGTGAACCCATGAGAAACCTGTGTTGGAGGCTCCTGATAGGGACCTGCTGGCTTGTGGAGAGAGGAGACCGTGCTGAAGCAGGTTTTCCTGGTAGGACTTGTGACCCAGTGGGGGACCCACCCTGTGAAAAAGGGACCCGTGTTGCAATAGTTCATGGAGAACTGTTCTCTGTGGGAAGGACTCATGTTGGAGAAGTTTGTGGACAAGTATCTCCTGGGGAGGGACCCAACACTGGAGCAGATGAAGGACTCAGCCCTCTGAGCAGCAGCAGAAACAACTTGTGATGAACTGACAATTACCCTCACTTTCCATCTCTCTACATTCAAGCTTGGGAAAGAAAGAGTATGGGGGGAAGGTGTTTATAAGATTCATTTTACTTCTCTTTATCCTGATCTGGTTTTGTTAGTAAATATCCCTGATTCAAGTCTGTTGACTCGAACACCATTCACAATGGTATATGATGAGTGATCTCTCACGGACATTAGCTCACCTCATGAACCTTTGTTATGTTTTCTATCCCCTGTCCAGCTGAGTGATAGAGTGGATTGGTGAGTGTCTGGCATCCAGCCAGGGTCAATCCACTACAGCCCATAACCCACAGTTCAGTGTGACTTTCTGCTCAACCTTGTTGAGTTGCAGAACTCTGAGCAAATAACAGGCAACCTCTGAATGCACGAGTGCTTAAATAGGTATTGGCCAAATGCTGTTTTCTGTCCTGTGCTTCTGATGTACACCCTGACTTCTTTATAAAGATGCGCTGGTTTAAAAGTAAACCAGCGGGAGAAAAGAACCCAGTTTAGAGAGACCACGAGTCATAGCTACAATTTACTAAAAGGATAACAATACATACAATGACACAAAAACTGGCTTTGACCTACAAGGACAAAGTACAACCCAGCACCCTGGGATGGGTTAGCTCCTGTGAAAAGCACTGTGTGGTTCCCCTGGGTGCAAAGCAAAAGGAAAGGAAACCTGTTAGTCTGGATGATGGTCGCAGTTCTGTTGAAGGAATGATGGCAGTCTCCTTGAGAATGGCGGTCACAGTCCTGCTGGAGTTCTGTTCCCCCTCTGGATCAAATCAGTGGTACCCCAAGTCCCAAAACCTGAAGATTATATATCCCCAGGTTCAGGTGGGGGATATATACCTCCCCCGAGGGCAGGGAGTTTCACAATGGGCAGTTTAACTCTGTGAGTTGTGGGATATTTTTGGATTCTTTGGTGATCTAGGCCATTGTAACTGTCTGTTGTGTCAGTGCAGCTGGGCCCATTAGCAGAGAGGACCCCTCCAGCTTGGTGTGGTGGTGTTAATGCCTCCCCAGATCTCTTTCCTTATCTATTGTAGCCTGGAGTGTGAGGTGTGCCTTGGGCAGCCACTACCAATGGTTCATTATTAACAGCCCATCAGAAATGACATAAATGGTATAGAATATACAGTTTTTGATCATACCTACATAGTGATAAACCAGTCCCAGCCCCTGTAACTATGACAGTACACACTCAACTTGTACTCTTCTTACATCTCTTAATCCCAGAGTTATGAAGCATATTCTCTGTTCATCACTGCCAGCATCAACTTGCATATCTTGGTTTAATTAGCTGGAGAGACACACCCTAGAATTAGACCGTAATTATCAAGAGGTAAGAGAGATTTTCTTGTTAGTTCTGTCTTATTCCTGCAACAAAATTTTGGCAGTTGCTAGTGGAAGTCTTACTAGGAGGAAGACTTACTTTATTTTTAAAATATTCTGGCTGTGAAAATGTCACATTTGTACTTGGAAGCTATTAATGAATATTCATAATTTTTCCTGTCTCACTTTGAAAAGTTGAGTCCAACAGCAGAAGAAGACAACACAGAAGAGTGCATGTCCCTGAAAATGATTACCACTGCTTTAAATACATTATGGTTAAAATGTTCTACCCAATTTTCCAAACAACGTTGTTTAAATTCCATACTATGTGTCCCAAATTTATCTAAATTAAAAAAACACCGCTACAGATACTTCTTTACACCACCTTATTACATCTATGCCATATGCAATTGTGGCATTTCATAGTGGCTCCCTAGAGAAAAATTCTAGACACTTGGGAGAAACTCTTGTTAAAATAATTGTCTACCTTCATCAGGAATTGAAGGATAGGGAAAATATAGCAGCAAAAATCAAGATTTCAAACCCTAAAAAAAATGAGTAATGTATATTTTGAGATATTAGCAGTAGCATATGAATACCTTAACTTTTTTGTTCACCAGTGACGACTTACTTGAAAGACCACATTAATTATTTTCCTTTTTGATTTTCTTACTTTAAAACTTACACTAACTTCCTTATGCCAACTAAAGATTTTCATTATTCTTAGTGAAGTATGTGGGCATAAATGCAATTTTCATTTTTGGGTGACTGTATCTCTAGCTGCCATGACATGTACAGCTTCGCAATCAACAGAGTTCCAGTTTTTTTCCAGCTTGATATAATAAAAAATTACTGACAAATTACTAAAAATAACTAGAGTTGCTGACTGTATTGTTGTCTATACAATACACGGGCACTGAATATGGCTAATGTAACAAGTGTCAAGAGATAGTCATGACTTCTCAATAATTCATAGGATCATGGAACCAAAGAATAGTTTGTGTTGGACGGGACTTTAAAGATCATTTCATTCCAACCCCCCTGCTACGGAAAGGGACACCTTTCACTAGACCAGGTTTTCAGAGTTCAATCCAACCTGGCTTTGAACACTTCCAGGGATGGGGCACCGACAGCTTCTCTGGACAACCTGTTCCAGGGCCTCAATACTTTCACGGTTAACAATTTTTTCCTAATATCTAATTTAAACCCACTGTCTTTCAGTTTGAATCCATTCTCCCCTGTCCTGTCTCTACAGGCTCTTGTAGTCTCTTTCCATTTTTCTTGCAGGCTCCCTTGAGGTACTGGAAGGCTGCAATTAGGCCAACCCTAAGGCTTCTCTTTCACACTCTTTTAGTTTTTCTTCATAGGAGAGGTTTTCTATCCCTCTAATTAACTTGATGGACCTCCTTTGGACTTGCTGCAATAGGCTGATGTCCTTCCTGTGCCGGGGACCCCAGAGCTGGATGTAATGCTCCAAGTAGGACCTCACCAGAGCAGAGTATAGGGGCAGAATCACCTCCCTTGACCTGCTGGCCATGCTTCTTTTAATGCAGCCCAGGATACAGTTAGTTTTCTGGGTTGCAAGTGCACAGCTTGCATCCTGTCTTTCATCCACCAGCATCCCTGAGTCCTTCTAGGCAGGGTTGCTCTTGATCTGTTCATCCACTAGCCTACGTTGATACTGGAGTTTCCTTGACCCAGCTGCAGCACCTTGTTACAGTTTAATGTGTTAAGCTGCATGAGATTCCCATGAGTCCACCTCTTGAGCTTGTCCAAGTACCTCTGGATGGCATTCCACCCTTCAGGCGTGTCAATCACACCACTCATCGGTGACGTGCAAATTTACTGAGGGTGCACTCAATCCCTTTGTCTATGTCTTTAATGAAGATATTAAATAGCACTGGTCTCAATATAGAACCCTGAGGGACACCACTTTTCGCTGATGTCCATTGTGAGTTTGAATCATTTTGATTAGTGTGTTCTATTAGAATTGCTTCTGGAGAGTAACAATTCCCCTTAATACCCATTTGGACTCTCAGCAAAGCAAGAAAAATTAATTGAGAATTACACTTTTGTATGATTTCTACTCATATGTAAATATACATCACAATCAGTGTTAGTTTTAAATATATAAAATATTGATCTAAAAAAGGATCTGACAGCTGAAACTGAATGTGCTATTGCAATACTGTCATGCAGCAACCAACACACTACTGTGAAGATCTATGAAGATCTGATCCCACAGGCTCTTCAGTTAAATACTGGACATTATACAGGAAAAAAACTTTTATCAAAAAAATTTTTAAAAAGTAAAGATAAGGAACTGAAGGCAAACATATAAGCTCTCAGAATCTGTAGGACTAAAGTACTCAGTATTTAATGAAGTTATCTAAGCCATTTTTAAGATAGCTTTATCTTTTGACATTTTCAGCATACCTTCATATGTTAAACAGTTGATCCATAACTAGATTGACGGGATAATCTATTTTTTCAAATGTTAGGAAAAATTATGTTTATTTTCTAGATATTCATAGTTAATTTCCTAGCTGAGGTTAGCATATTATGTGCTCTTTTCACATGAGAAAATTCTTGAATAGTGATGACAATGTTTTTAAAAATGTTGATTACATGACAAAAGCTCAAATAAGAGCAAATTATACATGCAACATGTTGAAATGGAATTTTATTCAGCACTTTCTTTATTAATTTAAAAAGGAGGAAATAAATATTTAAATGTGAGAAATGATAGAATTTGTCAGAATGCTAGTGATACATGTGGAATGTGCCACTTTGATTTATGTGTGAAGAAAATATTAATCTTCTGGCTAGAAAGCCACTTTGCAGGATAAGGTCAACAGAATGAAATCAAGAATACACAGAGATGTATAGGACACCCTGTGACAGATTCCACTTAAGTGCAAGAGATGAAATGAACGACTGGAAAAAAATGAAGGTATGGCTGAAATAAAAAGAAAATGTTGGTCCTTGCAATAACAACTTGTAATACATAATGTATTCTAGCAAGGGAAAAGTGCAACAGCGGCATCCCTGATGTAGATACAAAGGAATTGACCTCTGATGGAAATATTTTCTCTGGTCACTTTCCAGGATGAGCCTCTAAAGACTAAATAGTTTTTATTTTACCTGATACAATGCCACTTCGCAAGAGTGACACATAATCTACTTCTGTTTCTTTTTCTTTGCATTGAACTTTGTATATGCACTGGCAGCTCTGAAATGAGTATGCAACAAACTCATATCTTGATTGTCTTGCATATTGGTGACTTCGCAAGGTAAAACCCAAAGCTGAATTAAAGTAAAACCCAAAGCTGAATTAAAGTCTTGTTGCTGGAAATCTGAAAGGTAATAAAATCTATCATTTACTAAGAAGAGAGTAAAAAATGTTATTATTATTTGATTTTGAAAAAGAAAAATATCATTAAAATAATTAAACATACACATGGTCTGCAAATGAATCATAGCAATTTACCAAAAAAAAATGCAAACAACAGAAAAATAAAAACGAACTTTGTTATCTAGATTCTCCACTTTTGAAAGCTGTAAAAAGGAAAGAAAAAATATAGCTTTCGAATTTCCTTCCTTTATTTCCATACTTTTCTGTCCCTTTTGGGACCTACACATAAATCATGATTCCAGTACACATTTTTTTCTTATGGCTATATATAGTATCTATTTCTTTCATAGCTATTTTAGAGCATATGCTGTTAATGTGAGGTGACTAAATGATCTAATATCTGAATTCAATATTTTCTTAATGACAGAGAACAATGAAGCCTGAAAGCATTTAAGTGATATTTCTTTGTAAAAATTCCAAACATGGACAAGCTATTTAACTGGAAAGGAATCATGACTTGGAACAAGAGGCAGGAATACAGGAAATAGTAGAAGGATTATAATGATTTTTGTGACTTTTTGCTGATTACAGCTGTTTTGAAATTGCAGGAGACATCTAGAACTTTTAATGAGTTTCTATATTAAGGGTATCACTTTGACTTAATGTTGGAATGAAAAGGTAAATGACTTCAAATAATGGTGAATGTGCATAAGTCGTGGTTCTCCCTAAGTAGCAAGTAGCATAGGATCACTCCATGAATTTTTCAAGAGGTCTTCAGATACCATATGCATTGGAGTAATTAAAAAATATGGACAATACCAAGGCAAGAGCTGAATCTACAACTAGATATTTCAGCAGACAATAAGTTTATATATGGCTTTTTGAGTTGGTGTCGTAATACTTCTCACATCTGAAGTGAAATACAGGTATTTTCCTTGACAGACTGCTATTTAGACATGGCATGAAAAGTTTATGTTTAGATACGAGTATACTCATATAATATGGAGCAAATGTTTTCAGAAATTCATTGCCAAGAGTTATTGACCCCAACTGAAACTGAGTTTGTATGTGCTGAGACTGATGAACCCATGAGTTGTTTCTGACTCTTTGGAAATTTTATATGGACATAGTTAAGAAATATCTCTTTTGCAGGCTGCTGTGGGACAGCACTTGCAGGATTGATTTTTCTTGGTTGTTGCTACATGACAGTGACATCTGTTCTTGCAAGAATGAAAGCACAAGTCATATTCAGTAGAAGTTAATTCTTATGGGCTATTTTAAAGCTGTTTACTGTAATTGACAACCATGTAATAAACAGAATTTTAACATTCAGAAAGCATTAGGATCCAACTTGAAAAATCCACTGAAGAGGTTAAACACAGCTCAGGTGATCAGTGAAAATCATTAGCGAAACATAAAGTTTTGAATAGTTTAGAATGTACTGATCATGAAATTAAGGCAGGAACAAACATTTCTAGAATCAGATGTAAGATTTCATGGACACTAAATAATCCTAAATTAAGACAAATCTCTGAGAAAGGCAAAAAGGAAATATTTTCCTCAATGTGAACTCAGTACAATAACAAATCAATGACATTTACAATTCACAATTGCAACAATAATATTTCCGTTGTAATAAAAATATTGTATGAGGTTTTTTTATCTTTAAATAATGACTGGTGAATCCTTAAGTTACAGTATTTCTCTGTTCCTCTTTCTGGAAACCACTCTCATTATCTTATATTCAGATCATCCAGATTCTTTAAAACATTCTGTTAAATAAATGAGAAAAAGCATGCAATTGTTCTTTTTTAGTTGTTGTTTCCTGGGAAATGCATAGATCACAGAATATGTTGAGCTGGAAGGGACCCACGAGGATCACCAAGTCCAGGTCTTAGCCCTGCACAGGACCATCCCAAGAGTCACACCATGTGCCTGAGAGTACCGTCTAAAAACTTCTTAAATTCTGTCAGTCTTGGTGCTGTGACCATTTCCCTTGGGAGACTGTTCCAGTGCCCAACCATCATCCAGGTGAAGAACCTTTTCTTAGTATCTAATCTAAACCTCCCCTGACCCAACTTCAGGCCATTCCCTTGGGTCCAGTCATTGGTAACCACAGAGAAGAGATCAGTGTCTTTTTCCCCTCATGAGAACGTTGTAGGCTGCAATAAAGTCTCCCCTCAGTCTCCTCTTTTCCAGGCTGAACAGACCAAGCAACCTCAACTGCTCATCATATGACTTCCCCTCAAGACATTCACCATCTTCATTGCCCTTCTTTGGAGGTGAGACTGCTCCAGAGCAGACCAGAGTGGGACAATCATCTCCCTCGACCTGCTGGTGATGCTTTGCCTGATGTCCTCCAGGACATAGTTGGCCCTCGTGGCTTCCAGCTCACTGTTGACTCATATTCAACTTGCCATCAACCAGGACAAGCAGGTTCCTTTCCATGGCTCTGCTTTCCAACATCTCATTCCCCAGTCTGTACATCTGGGGTTGTCTCATCCCAGGTGCAGAATTTGGCGTTTCCCCTTGTTGAACTTCATATGGTTGGTGATTGCCCAGTCCTCTGATTTGTCGAGGTCTCTCTGCAGGGCCTCCCTCCCTTCGAGGGAGTCAACAGCTCCTCCCACTTTTGTGTCACCTGCAAACTTGCTTAGAATCCCTTCCAGTCCTGCATCCAAGTCATTTATGAAGATGCTGAAGAGCACAGTCCTAAGATGGAGTCCTGTGGAACCCCACTAGTGACAGGTCACCAGTCTGATGTGACCCCATTCACTATTACCCTCTGTGCTCCACCTGTGACCCAATTGCTCACCCACTGTATGATGTGTTTATCCAGCTGTGTGCTGGACATTTTGTTCAGAAGGATATTGTGAGAGACAGTATGGAAAGCCTTACTGAAATCCAAAAAGATTATATCAACTGGCTTCCTTTCATCAGCTAGGTGGGTTACCTTGTCATAGAAGGAAATCAGGTTGGATAAGCAGGACTTTCCTCTCATGAAGCCGTGCTGGCTGTAGCCAATGACAGTGTTGTCTTTCTGATGTTTTTTAATACAGCCAATGTGGTTTTCAAATTTACAAAACTTACCAAAGCCTTTTAAAACTGACAGAATACCGTGCAACAAGCATTAAAAACCTTAGTTTACAAATGCATATCTGGAACTTCAGCATAAATGAGTGGAGGTACCTTGATTTACACTAACCTTAAGGTCTGCTTCGAAAAATGCTTTAAAAAGTTACATTTTAAATAAATGACTTTTCTGTCAGGGAATTTTAATAGGAACTGATGGTTACAGCAACAAAAGCTTAGTGAGTAGCAGTGTGTATACTTCACTATGTCACATTTCTGTGATCTCATACTCCTCATATTGTGTTAGTTTTACTGTAACTTCTCTGAAATTTTTCATCTTCTAAGGAAAAAAAGATTTAATTTTTGGTAAACTGGAAACCACTGGGACAAATAAGAATGCATTTTGGGTCTGTTGCTGCTTTTCTCTCAGGTAAAGCATTTTTTTCAAAATCAGAATTGGACAACATTAAACCTGAACTGTTTCCAGAAGGAGAGGCATGCAATGAATGTAATGTGTGGCCTCAGAAGAAGGAAATGGAAAATACCTGTATACAGATGTCTTGGAGTGACTTTATAATGTATCTCATAGCCTTATTTTATGCCAGAAAATGAATTTTATGCCTCTAAAACTGAACTAGAGAGGGAAGAGAAAAACCAAGCTAGGGAAAAAAAAACTTTTTCAAAACAGTCCTGTGTTTTGAAGGTCAGAGATTTCGTGGCTCCTGTTGTTTTTCTTCTGAGTTACCGGCATTGAG
The DNA here is from genome assembly GCA_013390005.1 of Calyptomena viridis. Taxonomy (NCBI): domain Eukaryota; kingdom Metazoa; phylum Chordata; class Aves; order Passeriformes; family Eurylaimidae; genus Calyptomena; species Calyptomena viridis. Next base: position 113,515 of record WEIV01014777.1, on the reverse strand, counting down.
GTTTTTTTCCTTTAGCCTGGGAGTTGTTTTTTTTTTTTTTTCCCCGGACTTAGGGGACTTTTTTTACTGGACTCTTCCATCGGCCTGGACCCCGGG
>WEIV01014777.1:92345-113367 GCA_013390005.1 Calyptomena viridis | reverse complement strand
TTTTATAATGCAATCCTTGGATATATTTCAGATTTTTCTTTCTGGTGGAGAGATTTTCATTTTCCTTTTATCATTGGCTTACTAATTCTTATATAGTATATTTGTCAATAAATAATTTTTTTTTCTTCATTTCTCTTAGAGGAATTTTCTTCCCTTTTTCTTGATTCTGTGGGGGAGGGTGAAATCAACATTTGTATCAAACTTATACAACAGAATATCACAGAAGGGTGTTCTGCTTAACTTCAATGAGGACTTCAGCTGAGAACAATTTTCTTACACTGGAAATAAAGCAGAAAAAGGGAGCAAGAAGGTGGGTAGCCTCTAATTTGTCCTGTAGTACAGGGCTGTTGAGGTCAGGACTAAGGTCTCTAAAACAGTGGGCTGAAATCAGTCCTAGGGAAACTGGGACCTGATATGGGAAGTACTACAGGGAGTAGTAGAAACCAGAAACCCATCTATTTCAGTACAGGCTTGGCTGGATAGGCTGTTTTATTTGTTTGGTGGATAGAGGGCAAAGAGTATATCTTCCTGTTGTTATCCTCAGATTCCTATATATCAAGTCTGATGTTTAGCAGTAACCAGGAGCTGCAGCCCACAGTCATGGGTTTTATGGCTCAGCTTTCCTGAGTTCCTTCCCTGTCGTCTTGCTTGATGCTTGTTCATAAGCTCTCACCCAGACTCTCACACACCCTACAAAGGCAGCTCATTCTGTTCGAGCTGCTCTTTCACATTGAGGGAACTTCCCTACTTCTTTCCTGCCCATATTCCCTGAAACAGCCTGAAGCAGTCAGGCAGTTGGATTATACAATTGTTCTTTATTCTGTTTCTTGGGCTATGCACATTTACGTACATTTATTTGAATGGGAACTCCTTTCAATGCCTTCTATATTTTTAGCCTTTCCACAGTTCATTCCTAACTTGGATGGGTAAAGAAATGAAATACTTCAGAGAATACACCACTATCTCCACTGATAATAGTTTATAGAATTATTCTTCCAGGTCTCATGTTAGAAATATATTAATAGAATAAAAGAATCATTCTCCATGATGTTTTACCAAACCGAAAATCTTTTGCAGCATTTAGTATTCATATAATACTCTGCACCTAAATGTGCACAGAATTCAGAAAGTGCTATCAAGTTATTGTGCTGAACACTGAAGTCTGGGGGGCAATGTTTTGCTAAAAATATTCATCTAGCCAAATCAATGAAAACAGCAAAACCCCAAATTTGGATCTAATTGTCCTCTGAAGTACATTCATTTTATGCACTGTAATGTTATCTTTATAAGATCTGAATATAAAATAATGGGCTTTTTTTTTCTGATGCCAAGGGAAATAAACAGAGTCTAATCCATATTAATTCCTTAAAATTTTCATTGCAAAAAGTGTGTTTATTTTTCTTTTACTCTTACAGGCAATACAAAGAAAAAGTGGAAAGTTATATTACCTGAATGCAATTTTCTCCAGCTATGCTCCCTCAAGGACATTAGTAATTTATCTACTCATTTACCTTTAGTTAGAAAGTATTACACAGTTTTATCTGAAAACACATGAAAAAGATCAATTACAGGACTATGAATTCTACACGGTCAAATGATTTATTACTTGATCATCCAGCAGGACCTACTAATAGCTGTAATAAGAAAGACTTTGAAATAAATAAGACATTAAATTTTTTCACCTTATATTCATAATTGTATTTTTGTTGCTAAGGGTCATATTATGGCTACCCTTAAAAGAATGAGACAAGCAGCATAGACTTCTCTGTTAACTGGTGTTCTTTGCATAAGTTGAGAACAGGAAGTACAAAATATGTTGAAAAATTGTATTATAGCTGGCCAAGGCATTATAATGCTTTAATTTCCTGGGTGATAAAATATTTTTAAAGAAACAGCAACAACAAACAGATGGCAAGAGAAGAAGATAAAGTAAGGACAAAAAGTAAAGTGGAGAAAGGAAATCAACAAACAAGTCAAGACAAAAAATAAATAAACATATTAAAGAAGATTAAGACTAAAAATAATATATTTACTAGTTCCTGATATTCCCTTTAAAAATCTGAAGTAGCAATTCATGTGATTTCCATATGTTGCATCTTAGAATTTCACTAACTTTGCATTTTCTTAGAGAACTTGCTAAGAACAAAGCAGTTAGCATACACATGAAAGCAAATCTGAGTTAAAAGAACAAGTTAATGAAATAAGCAAAATTTAAAGAAGAAAATCAGATAGCAGAGAGGTGATTATCTTAAAATGCTTGTATTTTAACCAACTCTTAAATTTCTTAAATTTTACTGAGAGTAAACGTGGCACTGAAAATATTACTTTATTGGGGATTATTACTTAGCCAATCTTTTGTCATTGTCTCTGGTGCTTCTGGTCTCTAAGTACTTTCTTGAGATTTATGGATGTCAAATTCAAAGAAATGAGAGACTGCATAATGCTATGATACACATTTTTTCAACAGGTGCACTTGTTGGCCATTTAACCTTTGAAAGGTTAAAATGCTGGTGTCAGATATTACTGTTCTGTACTGTGGCACTATATTAGCAGTACAAATAGATTAGTATGTACTAGTAGATTGGTACAACAGGTAGATCCCTGATGCAACCACTCATTTTACTTCCTCGACTAACACACAGTCAATATACAAAGTCCTTTCAGTTGTTCATATTTGTAGCTGTGACCTCTGAGTATAGTGAACTGTGAGCATTGGAGTTTCTTAACTGAATTCTGGAGCTTGATATATATCAGTAAATTACTGAGCAAGTTGTTGTCCAGATTATTGTCACTTGTCATCTGACGGATACAGAATAGGAGTGAATCAGGGATTCTCCAGAGTATAATGAAATGACAGTCTAAAGCTTTATGTTTTTTATAACCTGGCCATTCTATTATTTGCCACTGTCTTTGTTTTATGGGCAAAATAAAAATTATGTCATACTGACTACATTAAGTCAAAGTGCTGAAAACATTCCAAATGTGTATACTTGTAAATGTGTTTGTACCAACACAAGACTGTGTCTTGTTCGAACATGAAGAACAGAGTGTCAGACTGATACTCTGAAAAATGACTTGAACGTGCAATAGTGTAGCCCACAGACAGAAACATATTGTGATCCTAGGAGCTTAGTTCAGTTCTCCATATGAGCCCAGTTTACTAATTTCTGATTTAGAAAAATTTAGAGTTGATAGCTTTTTGTGTTTCAGAATTAGACTGTTTTTAATGTCCAGATGATTAAGAACAATTAGAAGGAAAAAAAGTCTAAAAATTGTTTAGGTCTTAGAGAACCAGAAATGTTTGTTTTTCTGTCATAAATGTTTTAGTAGTAAATGAGTTTGTAATGCTAGTATTATTACTAAGCCACTAAACAGTTGATATATGATATTTTTTTATTTTTCACATTAACCATATTTCTTTAAATATTTTGAAACAGTGGCGACTATTAAAAGTGAAATGCAGCAGAGAGTCATTTTATGGGGAGCTTCATAAAGACATGAAGCAGGCTGAAGAAAAGAAAAATTAAAAACATAAGTGCACACATCTTCCCATATTAAATGACAGTTTTGGTGCAGATTGTTTGGCTTGGTTGTTTACCCCTGAGAATAAGGAGGAACTTCAGAGATCAGCACATGAAAGCCTCAGCATTGAATTGACAGTATTCTTTGTTAGGAAAGGAAGCTGCCTTATGTACTAAAGCTCAGAAAAAGATAGAACATACTGATGCTGCTTATGATACAGGAAAAACCATTACACTGAGAGTGATCTGCTTAGTCTCTCTGACCAGCATAGAAAGGAACAAACACTTGTTCTTGGTCTGTCTGGAATGGGATTCATTTTTCATCATAGCAGCCCATATGACACCATGTTTTAGATTTATGATGAAAATAGCATTGATAGCACACCAATGTTTTGTTCATTGCTGAACATTGCTTGAACAGCACCAAAGTCTCTTCTATTTCTCATTTTTCCACCTCATCTGGCTACGGGTAGGATAGAAGCTGTGAGGGGGCATACCTGGGACAGTTGACCTGATCTGCCCAAAGGAGTTATTCCACCTTAAATGTAGTCATGCTTAGCAAGAAGAGAAATTTGGACACTGCTTTCTCTCAGCAGGCAGATGTTCTGGGAAGCTGGGCCTCAGTATGCATAAGTGTTACTTAGGAACACAGATGCCCTAACCATGAATGCGTTCCCCCCTTGATCCTCCTTTTTCTGAGGGTTTATTGCTTATAAAGACCCACTGGCTTCCAGGAGCCCATCAGAGCTTATCTCTGCTTTTGTGTCTTATCCGTCACCCCACACCACCTAAACATAATGCTGGTTAAGTCTGGAGGAAACTAACTTCTATAGTCAGTATGCAAACACTACTATAAGTGAATTAATTTACTCCACAAATAGAAGAAAGCTTGAGGCCCATTGAGGTCTCTTGCATGTTAGTAGTCTGCACACCAAGATCCCCTTGAGTAACACCACCTCTCAAAGTTACTCCTAGAGGCTGAGAGATTCCTTGCTGCAACAGATTCTTAGTAAGTGATTAATAGCATGCTAAACTTGGAAATCTTAGGTAAGTTCTATAAAGGGTTGGTTTTGCACATATAATCTTTTAGACATAAACCATTGACCAAGTCGAGGACAAAAGGGGGTCCTTTCTGAACCTCATGACTAAGCAGGAGGATCTCCCAGACAATTTTGTCTGACTGTCCTTTATACAGCAGATAATCAAGTGAACCTTGCCATCAAATCTTATTAAATCACTGATGCATTTCCTATTTTCCAAACTTTGTTCAATCGCTTCTTTATACCAATAGAAATATCGCCGCTTCTCTCTTACAAGCGTCACTCCATCTGCTACGTGACATATCTGTAGTCGTTTGAGTGACTTTAACATTTTTATTACAGCAAAATTCATCAGGCAAGCTGGTACCATCTGGAATTACAAATAAAAGCATGTTCATCTAAATAAACATTAATGCTACCTACATACTTGACAGCACAGCAGGGATCAATCACACTGATAAAGGACATGACTCATAACCTTTTTTCTCCTGCTACTGGAAATATGAATTTGGAAAACAAAACCATACTGCTTATAACCAGCAGTAGATTTTCTTAACTGTTAGTGCAATAACTGTCCTTTTTTTTTCCTGTTACTGAAGGAAAAATCTTTAAATGTTTTAGGATGAACTACAAGATTTCGGTAGTATTTCCTTTTATTTTCTCTTTTTAATTCCTGGGATGATGAAACAAGCAATAGTCATCATATCTTTTGTTTAAAAAGTAACTTTCTAGTGGAAATTGATACAGATTGTTAGTGAAAATCTAGGGATCAATCAGGCTGAATAGATACATTCTTACTCTATGATTCAAGGGAGCAGCAAAATTGCAACTGTAAGAACTGTAAGGTAAAAAAGTTAATTTAAGAAACCAACAGTCATTTTTATACCTTTCAGTTGCCATGAACTCCTGCAACCATCTTGAAAAGTCAAAGATTTTTTTTTCCTGTGTTTTGCAAACTGAACTCAAATCCCCACAGGTCTCATAACATGTCATTATTGATGGTACATTAGTAACATTGAAAGATGAGGCTGAGTTAGCCATATACTTATCACTTAAGTTTTTTAATATTTATGTTTGCAACTCAGTCTTGTTTATTTTTCTCTTATGATTATATATTTTAGCACATCCTAAACTCTACAACACAGAGGCCCTAAATCTCAGCCTATGGGTGCAAAAAATATATAAGAATAACAAAAAAAATCTATGCATCTAGTACATAATAGACCTTGAGACAAATCCTGGATTCTACCAATGGAAGCAAAGTGACAGAGAAATAAGTGAACAATTCTAGACAGAATCTTTGTTCACTTTGTTTTTATTTCTCTTGTCATTAAGCAAAAAAATAAGCAATGACAATTACAAAGGATTGTTGATCATCAACAACTTCACAGATAGTGATTTGTCATATCCCTCTGGCCCTAATTAAAAAAGTAATCCATTGTACATAATGGACAGGACCAGCTTTTTTCTTCTTTTACTTGGTGTAAAACTGAAGTAAGAGTATTGACTTCAGCAACATTATTCTATATCTATCATTATTCTATATTCTATATGGTGATTTGAAAGAAAGTAAAATTTATTCTTACATGTTAAAAGAATAATTGAGATTTCTTCTAAATTTGTTCTGAAATTTATATTGCAATCTCTTCTTGCTCTGTCTATTTTTTTTTCAGTATCATTAAAGCTTCTAAAACTCCTTTAAATGTTCTGGGATTTTTTTTCTCTCTTATGCAGTTCTTGATCACATAAGGACTTAAAACTTTGGTTTGACCACATTGTTTTTGCTGCTCTTTTAACTTTATGGATTTATTTATGCTTACATAGCTTTTTTCTTCCCCCCCACCCCCTTTTTTTTTTTTTTCCTAATGTGACCTACCAAGAATAGATTCTCCCTTTTTCACTCTTGATTTTTCATGAATTATTGAATTTTGGCCACTTTTATTCAACTTGTTTCACATTTCCTTCAAGTCAGCATTTCTTAAAGTGCAATATCTTTGTGTTTGCTGACCTCTCTACAGAACTCCATCAGCATTTCAAACTTAATGATATTATAATAATGGTATCCTATGTGCTTTCCAACTTTAACCTTGTTTATCCTACAGCAGTTGCCTGATTTTCAATTATTTGCCCTTTTGACCTCATTTGCTTCTTGTTCAACTTACTGTGTAAGAAAGAAATGTTTCCAAAACTCTTTCTGTAGCTTTCTTATTTCTATTTCACTTGCTCTGATCTTCTTTCCGTACAGAAAACCATAAATAAGCATTGTATTGCTATTTTAGACAACTACCTTTTGCATATAAAATTTTATGTATCATCTCCTTTTACTGTTTAGACATGGCTATAGCAATACAAAATATTTTCAACAAGAAATCATGATTACTTTTTCAAATATTTAACTCAATCCTTATTATTTCATCATATCAGTTAAAAACACTTTAAGAAATTAGAAGGACTTATCCTACTGACATTTCTGATATTCTGTGGATATTTTTGGTTCCACACATGCTAGTCTGGTAATGAAAGTTAACAGTCTACTTGAGAGCTGTCCCTTAAGAATAGAGGCAAAAGACAAATTTCACTATCAATGCTTTACAGGTATCACTATTAACACTTGATTATTTCCATTCTGGATGCCATCTGGAGGGACTTTGATGATATTGAGAGTTGGGACCATGCAGACTGCATGAAGTTCAACAAGGCCCAGTGCAAGGTCCTGCACCTGTGTCTGGGCAATCCCAGGCACCAATACAGATTGGATGGAGAATGGATTGAGAGCAGCCCTGAGGAGAAGGATTTAGGGGTGTTGGTAGATGAGAAGCCTGAGATGACCTAGAAATGTGTACTTGCAGCCCTGAAAGCCAATCATATCATGCATGGGCTTCATCAAAAGAAGGGTGTCTAAAAGGTCGTTTTAAGTTCCTACCTATGTTTCAAAAGCCGAAATGTGTCTTGCCTTTTCTATATCCTCTCTTCAGCTTGGTCCTAATGTTTTAATTTGTATTTTTACTTCTCTTTCCAGAAAATCATCAAATGAGATTTTTGACTTGAATGAATCCAGCTGTTTTCTCATTCTAATAAGAACACGATATTGAGAACATCCTGTGAAGTATCTTACATGCAACAAAATATCTTACCCTCCTGCTTATGTCTATGAGATCCCACTCTGATACACTGGTTTGCATTCAATTATTTTATACAGAAAAGTCTTTGCAACAAAATATTTCTTTTTATTATAATGCTGATTTCTGCAATATATTTCATGCACTGTGTAATGATTTTTGTTTTCATAGCCTGATTCACCTAAAAACTTAAATTGAATTCTGATCCAGATTTTTCAAAGGTAAAAATACTGGATGCAGTATCAAATTTCTTTTCTATGAAAAAAGATTCAGAGTGATAATTTTTGTTGAATCATTCCATCAACAATATAGATTGACGAGACAGAGAAGTATTTTTTCTGTGCTCAGTCCAAAATGTAGACAGACTACATATCTGATTTCCTTTATAAAATAAAAATTTACTTAGATAATTTCTTATACAAGCATATATTGATAGACATTGATGCAAAAAGCACACTCTATATGTACAATATTTCTCAGTTACTAGTAAAAACATAATAATAATTAAAAAAAGCTGGCAATAAAGTAACAAAAATTAGAAAGATTGAGCATTAACCACTTGAATGAAAGTTTCCTGCCAGGTCAGAATACTACTAAGCATATTGTAAAAAGTTTTATGATAAAAGCAATTTTAACAAGTAGAACAGGAGAGTACAGTCAGTGCTGGTGATGCCTTGGGGTTTTCCTCATATTTTTAGAATTCTAGCTGGCCTGTATAGGCTAACTTAGAGGGGTTTTTATCAGGCCTTTCCTAGAAATGTTTGCATTCTTTCTGTAGATAACAGGGGTGGCAGATGTACTGGGTCTATCCGAGCCCCAGCAGCCTTAGCAGTGCTAGGAGATAACACTCCACTGTTTTGACTGCTGTGAGGGAGAGGCAGAGGGGACACGAGCAGGTCAGGTGACCCAGACTGACCAAAGGGATATTCCAGATCATATGATGTCAGCTCAGATATAAAAGAACAGCAGGGGTGGGGGCACGGGGTTGTTCTCCGATGGCTGCCTGCTGAAGGGACAACCAACGCGTAGGGCCCTGCTTCTCAGGACGCGACCTGACCTTTGTTGAATGGGAAGTAGAGATTAGATTTGCCTTCTCTTTGCTTCTTTGCTTGTATTAAACTGCCTGATCTTAACACCCACGAGTTTGTCATCTTATTAATAAGGGGCGAGAGACTCTCTGGGTACTTGGCACCCAGTCAGGGTCAACCTGTCACAGCAGAACAAAGCATTGAGGCCCAGAGTTGCTAGAGAAGCTCTGAAAGGGGGCCCTGAGGGTGGCTTTAGGGAAGTAGAAGGTCTCTGGTTGGGCATCTTGAGAACATCGGTTCAAGATGAACTGTGGTTGGGTAACTTGAGGGGGGGTAGGCATTCGAAGCTTATAGATGTAAGGGGATCGTGTGATTGGGGGGCTCTCATTCTGGCTCCGGCTTTCTGGTTCTCTCTCTAGTTCTTTCTCTCTCTCGTCTTCACTCCTGGACCCTGGAAACTCCCATTAAAGTACTGTTCTTCTTTTCACCATTATTAATTTGTTTTTGCAGTTTTTTGTCTCACTCTGATTTTAGTCATCGCTGGTAGGGGATGTACAATACAGTGCAAAACATGGGTTTAAAAGCATTGGACAAATGTCTTCAATTAGCAAACTTACAGAGAATGACAGTCACAACAGGCATACGATCCAGGACTGTAAGCAACTACTTTCAAAATGCATTTTATGTTCTTCAGGCTGATCTATTCCTCTGTGACATATTATGTCAAGCTGTGTCAACTGAATAGTTTAATAGAAGGGGTTGCTTAAAATCACAACCAAGGAAACTATTATTAGAGGAGGAAAAAGAACTTATAAGATATACCTCCTGCACATGCATAAAGTTTTGACATACCTTTGCAAGGATAATTAGTGCCATACACTATCTATTTCCACCTGTAGAAATGGATATTTAACTTTTGCCCTTATCCTGTTGCTACTTGCCTGGGAGAAGAGGCCAACCCCCATCATCCTACAACCTCCTTTCAAGTAGTTTTAGAGGGCAATAAGGTCTCCCCTCAGCCTCCTTTTCTCCAGGCTGAACAACCCTCTGCAGAGTCTTCATTCAAAGCAAGGCCAGTATATGTAGAAAAAATATAATTTTGTTTATTTCATGTGCTTGCATTGAGATTAATTTCTCTTTGAGGAATCCCCTGCAGGTATTCTAATCATATTCCTATTTAGAAACCTGTAACTGTATAAGTAGAGAAGTTATATGACAGACTCCATGCACAGATGTGTATGAAAGAACAAAGGTATAAATGTTGTTACCCTGCATACAATTTATTTCTATAAAATTTGATTTCCACTTGTATGTATGATTAGTTATGTGAATGTCACAATCCAGGGGGGGTCTCACAGTGAAGAGAGGAGCGACAATATCTCAGGAGGATCCTCAGGGCGGTGACCCCGAGGGCCATTTATTAACTCACTATATACACTGACTCCACACAGACTACTGATGCTTGAGAATACATGGGCAAACATAATTGGTCACTAAGTATGAGGCAGATTAACATTGGTGTTAATGAAATATAAACGTGTATAATTGGATCACTAATCAAAACAGTCTGCCATTAACTTGAAGCAAGGAGGTCACATAGGCATCCTTCTGCCATTAACAAGATATGCTGACTCAGGTAGTTTTAAGGTCGTACTGGTAGTATTAGTGTCTGTTAAGGCTGCAGGTCATCTAGACCCAAATCCAATCCATCATCACAGGGGCAGACAGGCCAGCTGTCCATCTCACATGTGAATATATACATATATCTAGAAAATGCATGTTTGTGTGCCAAAAGTATATACACTGTGTATACACCTCTATAAAAACACACATAGGCAGGCAGATGGAATTAGAAATGAAAAATTCTCCCTTCCGATTTTTGCCAGAGTTTTGTGGAATATTCTGGAAACATATATTATAAAATACTGCTTTACCAAGTACTCTAAAAGGAAACAGAAAAATAGGGTAAAAGTTAATAACATGTCAAATTCAATTTTCAATAAATATGAAACCACTAAAATTCTGCCAGAATAGACTAAGTCCAGTGCTAGAAAAACCTGACACTTAGCCAAGATTTACTATCAAATGTTTGGGACATTTTTGCTCTACAGCACAAACTCAATATATTATGTTTCCCTAGACAAAAATACATATAATAAAGGTCTCAGAAAGACAGATTAGGGATCATGAAAATGCCAACTAAACCATCACATCAGCTCAGATGATAGTATTGCTTCATCATCTCTTACTAGCTTAATTAAAAAATCAATATTAAAAAAAAAGGATTGGTTTAACAAAATTGGAAAGAGAAACAAATCTCGAATGCCTGCATTTCTCAGATCTATGCACTTTATTGTAAACAAATGAGAGAACTTGACATCAGAGTGTACAAATTTATTGATTTACACCACAACTGAGCTCAGACTACATACTTTTAATCACAAGATCATAACAAGACTTGGTGTACAGTACTTGAACACCTAATTCCATTAGATCTGATATAAACTGACAATTATTATTTGTGTAGGGAAGGCATTGCTAAGTGTTATTAGTCATTAGAAACAATATTGAATCAATTAATGAAATAACATCTGAATTTAATTTAATGGTTCAGTGGAAGTTAGGAAAACTGTCCTAACCCATTTGCTTATAAGAAAATTTTATATATTTATTTAAAATTGGTATAATTCAATTTCAGAAATTGAAAGAGAAATCGTACATTCTGTGTTTCAGCATTCTGAGAGCAATTCTATCTAAAGCATTAAAAAATTGCAAGATCATCTTGATATTAAATGATCAAACAGTCTCAACAGTGGTTTCTAATTAAGAACAAATTGTGCAAATTAAATGGTAGTGGTTTTGAAAGACCCATGCACATACATTCTAATGATGCAGTCATTTTGAGCTTAAAGGCAAAACTGTATGAGGAGCAACCTACATAACCCCCATTGATGCCTAATGCAGCTCTACCCATAGACTGAATAATGTACTTCTGTATGGCAAAAAATAATGATAGCATCATTAAACTGCACATTGATAGCATTTATATATAAGTGCCTTGAATTAATGCCTTAGTGGACTTTGAGTGCTTGACTTGAAAACATTCATAATCACCTTCTTACAAAGGTTTTGAGTTTGAAACAAAGCTATGCACTTCTCATCTTCGTTACATTCACAGATCATGAAGGTTGTCAGATGCACTGCAAAGGTCTGTACTACATGAGATAGTAAAAGCCATAGGAATAGAAGCAGATATCAATTCTATAATCTGGAGAAGGAAGACTACCTGCCAAAATCTTGCCAACTTTTCACAGCTTTATCTTGAGTGAATTTCAGAGTGGGTTTTGGTGCTGACAACAAACTCGCTTGTCTCCATTCTTGCCCTTTCCTCTAGTTTTGTTTTTTTTCCTCTTCTAGACTATAATTGTCTCAGATCGATCTCCTTGAAGCCAAAGATCCTTTTAACCTTTTGTTTCCTATCCTGTGCCAGTTTCCTGTCTGTAGGCTTCTAATTCTTGCCTCTGTCTACCTTTTTCATGCAGATTTATTTTGTCCCTCCAGGATTCTAACTAATATAGCTCTTTTTTACTTCTTCTAAACTTTTCCACTCCAATTGTTTCCGGTCCTATGTCATTCTCCCATCCAGCTGATGTTTCTATTGTTTCTAGTTCAAGGTCTAGTATTTTGAGATGAATTCCTGTCCCCTTCTTTCCATTTCAGCTCAGTTCCAATATTTCAATGTTGAATTCTCATTGCTATTTTAGCCTTGTTTTTAACACATACAATGAAGATGTATTAAATTATTTAGAAAAAAAGAAAAAGCACATGCTTATACGCACACGTGTCAGAGATTATGACAATTGCTGTAAGAAATAATGGAAAAAGAGGGAAGGAAAATGGTGAAAAGGACGTGCTTGCACTAAAACACAGCCCTGTTTCGATTGTGCTGAAATTTTTGTAATGGGCAAAAAGGGGAACACATCTTATATAGGAATTAAGGAATTCATTGTCCTTTTAATGGAAATTCTTCACACTTTAATCAAAATATGAGTGATTATTGCTTTTTCAATTCACAGAATCACTGAATCAACAAGGCTGGAAAAGACCTCTGAGATCATCAAGTCCAACCTTTGGCCTAACTCTACCTTGTCAACTAGACCATTGCACTAAGTGCTACATCCAGTCTTGTTAAATACCTCCAGAGACAGTGACTCCACCACCTCCCTGGGCAGCCCATTCTGATGCCTGGCTACAACCTCTTTGAGATAGTTGTAGAGAGAGATAAGGTCTCCTCTGAGCCTCCTCTTCTCCAGACTAAACAGCCCAAGCTCCATTAGCCACTCATCATGGGACTTGTGCTCCAGTGCCTTCACCATCTTTGTTGCCCTTCCTTGGACATGCTTCAGTATCTCAACATCCTTCCTAAACTGAGAGGCCCAGAACTGGACACAGTACTTGAAGTGCAACCTAACCAGTGCTGAGTACAGGGAAAGAATCATTTCCCTGGTCCTGCTGGCCACACTGTTCTTGATACAGGCCAGGATGTCACTTGCCTTCTTGGCCACCGGGGCACACTGCTGGCTCATGTTCAGCTTCCAGTCAATCAGAACCCCTAGGTCCCTTTCTGCCTGGCAGTTCTCTAGCCACTCTTTCCCTAGTCAGTAGCTGCATGGGGTTGTTGTGGCCAAAGTGCAAGACCTGGCACTTGGTCTTGTTTAACCTCATGTCATTGGATTTGGCCCATCTATCCAGCTTGTCCAGATCCCTCTGGAGAACCATCTTACCCTCCAGCAGATCAACTCTCTCCCCAGCTTGGTGTCATCTGCAAATTTGCTAATGGTCGACTCAATGGTAGGCTCACTTGCAATGATAATAACTATCTCAGCATACAAATATATAAATATATAATAGCCTTCGAGGAAATATTTATTTTTCCCCTTGAACCAGGTGGGAGAGGGGGAGCTGTGGCTTCCTTTTTATCAGAGAATATTTATCCCGCTGAACATATTTGTCCCAAACCAGGACATCTATACATTCATATATCTATTATTATAAAAACATGGACTGAAAATGCATCAAGAGTTTTTAATTCCCCTGACTGGCCTTAGATGAGACCTTCACTTCTTCTGCCTACATCCCACAAACTCCATTTAAATTCATTTCCATTGTAAGTGTGTTTTCTGCTTATCTGGACATTGTTGTTGGAGTTCCTGAAAGGATCCTGGAATTGAACTTGTTGCCTTGCTTTGTTCAGTTGTCACCAGATGGTTGAGAGAATCTGTTATGCTTCCTGTCCCTGTGTGACTGGTACAGTTACTGTGCTGTGATCACTTTGGCTGCTGACTTCTTTTCCCTTGTGGAACAGCCTTATGATATATTGGACAAATAGGGTACAGGAAACCATGTGCAAATGCAAATTAAAATAAATTTGGTAATAGATACCTATTGATCAGGTAACTGTTGTTCTGGCTAAAAAAAAGTTAGAAAAAACATCCATACAGTCTCAAAACTGTAAAAAGCTCGATTGCTGCAGGTTACCTGTGATGTTAGTACTGTATAGATGGATACACTTATTAACTGAACTGTCTTTGCCCTACTTTTTCAAATCCTACTATGTGTATTTAGAGCTGTAGCTACTTTAAATTTCTGCTATGTAGTGGAAGTTGCAAATACTTTTCAACAGCTTTATCTATCCTTAGCCATGTACTCAGAGAAATTGCTTTAAGCCTGCGGGGTGTTGTTCAACCAGAAGGATCAATAATTTTCAAGAGTATGTATTGAGAGAGGATTTAAGAGTAATGGTTCTTTTTCTAAAACTGCAAGATCAGGGAACTGATATTACCGTGAAAACTGACTGAATTATTCTCAGCTGTAGTCATAATATATAGACCTTTTTCTGTCAATGGATCATTTGAAAACAAACAATGATTTTGGAAGTTACATTCATCCTTCTAATTTACTTACATGTGTTATGCATTGTAGTCTCAGCCTACAGACTGACAGCAAATTATTCAGTGCTGTCTCAAGTACTGAGTGTTCTGAAACTGCTCATGTAAAGCCCCATTGGTCCAGATACTAGTAATATGAGACATTCATATGAAAGAAAGCAGAAATTGGCTTTATGATGACTTAGCCGTTCTATAGTAGTCAAAATAAGATTCATTCTTTTTGACTCTACAAAACTGTCAGCTGTGGTTTTCATCTAGATACATGTCTTTATGTACAATGACTGCCATGATTCTTTCCTAAAACATAAAAATTAGTTGAATACACTGTATTTCACAACTTTTCACTACTCATATGTGTGATGTAATTCCATCTGCAACCTAAGAAATTCAGGTGGGACAAAATCCCTGTATATTAGCTATGTCATACTCTCTCCCACAGTTCCACACCGCCCAGGCTGATGCGATGCCTGGGTTGGTTCTTGGTCTTGCTAGCTCAGTCAGTCCAGGAAAGCATCAACGAAGGGTAAAAAGGTTGCATGAAGACCCTCGTGGTGGACACGTATGGTTTATTGATCCTTTGTTGCCGTGAGGCTCCAGAGGAGGTCAAACCCCATGGGGGTCCAGAACAGGATCTCACCCGACTTCCTGTCTGCATGGGTTTATAAGGGGTCCAGGATTCTGGGAGGGGATTAGGGAATGGCCAATGGGAAGAGGAGGTGGGAGTGGTTTAGGGAGGGATGGGAGTGGCTTGGGTCCATATGTGGGGAGAATGGGAGGAGTGAAGGTAGAGTTACACTGGGGAGGGGATACAGTTCTGTACAGAACCACATATTAAAACATATAAACATAGAAACAGATAAACAGAACACTACAACACCAGGCTACTGTGGAAGTTTCACCTTCTTATCAAATAGTCTTTGACTGCTTTCATGAGAAAGGCTGTTCAGACACTGTAGGACAGAGTAGTTCAGTTTCTGTCGTGCACATAACCAGCCAAGAACTTCATTTTCAGGAATGCCAACCTAAGACACTATTTTCTGTTATATCAAGTGTGGATCACTCATGAAAACAAACAAACAAAATAATCAACTATCCTTCCATCTCTTGAAACATGATTATTTCTAGTTTGATATGCATCATATAAATGTCTTTCTTTAAACTCAGCTCCTTAGTTTTATTCTTTAGAATTTCAGCAATAAATATATATGAGTATGGGAAAAAAATCACCTTGCATCTGAGTCTAGTGTTATGCAGAAAAGGCAAGAAAAATGTAAAGTGACTCCTCAGATCACTTTATTCGAAGACGACACAGTGAAGTGTTATAAGAGATTTAAAGTCCTTTGATTTATGTGGATTTTATTAAATAGTGAAAAGGTCTCTTAGAATAGCAAAAAATAAGTTACAATCTGTCCTCGTTTTCAAAACTCATTCTGATTACCTGTGACCTGCAACTCTCTCCTGTGAAAACTTATCACAGGGAAGTCAGTAGGCAGAAGAATCACAGAATCACAGAATAACTACGTTGGAAGAGACTTCCAAGATCATCGAGTCCAACCCATGCCCTAACACCTCAACTAGACTGTAGCACCGAGTGTCATGTCCAGTCTTTTTTTAAACACATCCAGAGTTGGTGACTCTGCCACCTCCCTGGATAGACCGTTCTAGTACTTTATTATTCTTTCCATGAAAACCTTTTTCCTAATATCCAACCTATACTTTCCTTGGCGCAGCTTGAAACAGTGTCCTCTCATTCTATCAGTTGCTGCCTGAGAGAAACTCTATCTTTAAATCCTAAAGTACATTTTCTAACAACTGACATTCAGTAAAGCCAATGAATTAACTGATGTGGAGTTTTTCCCTGAAGTATCCATGTCTTGGTAAAAGTAAATAAATTTTTGTTCTATAGATATTTTAATATCATTTAACGTACAAGATGAAGCCCAGTGGTATTGTCCTATCCTTTCTAAGCAGCAAAGCAAGAAAGATTGGAGAACTTATGAAAGTGCTTTAAGCTGGCTACTACTTACCACATCAAATATTTTTTTTCAAATAACAAATTTTATTTTCTTGTATTTGTTTTGATATCTTTCTATTCCAAATGCTATACTAAGCAATGTTATTATGACCCTAGATTTTTTCACAACCCTGTATTATTTTTTTATCTAAAAGGAGGAAAGAAAAAGCAGTCTTATCTAATAAAAATAGTGAAGAATTTGAAGTCCATGAATTTCAGTGGTAATTTGATTAAATAGGGGAAAAACATTACTACCCATTGTTTTTGCATTATGATTTATGTTGAAGTAGAAAGCTGAAGTTAGAAAGGCACTTCTTGAAATTAAAAATTAAGCAGCTATTATATAATGAATAGTTACAAATCTAACAGAGACTTCACTGGATGTGTTTGAACATCACATTTCTAAGTGAATTATGTCATGAAAGTGAGAGGAAAATAGAAACCAGACCATAATGTTCGTAAAGAAAAAATCTATGGGTTCAGTCCAGGAAACCATAACCTATTTTTGCTGAGGTCACTAACAAAAACTGTGACAGACATCTTCTGGGAGGATTAAAAGCTACCTGTGAGGGTCTAAGGTGTAGACATCATCACATTCCACTACACAAGTTTAGTGAAGTATTAATAGCTAATATGAACACATTAGAGACCTGGCCCTTGAGTTAGTACAGGAACGTATGGTGTCCTGCATGATTGAACTTATTTTAATTTCAAGGCATGAACGTAACAGTGAGAGTTGTACCACAAAGCCAAAAGTATAACTACACCAGAAACACTCAAAAATTATGAGGAGAAGAAACTTTTAATTGTGAAACAGATTTAATAGAATCATAGAAACAGGGACATTTAAGTTAGAAAAGACCCGCTAAGCTCATCAAGTCCAACTGTTAGCCCAGCACTGCCAAGTCCACTAGCAAACTGTGTTCCCAAGGTCACATCTACACGTCTTCTAAATACCTCCAGGAATGATGACTCCACCATATCCCTGGGCAGCTTGTTCCAGCACTTGATAACCCTTTCTGGGAAGAAATTTTTCTAATATCCAATCTAAACCTAGCCTGTGAACAGCTTGAGGCTGTTTGTTCTCATCCTGTTACTTGTTACCTGGGAGAGGAAACCATTGCACCATAAACTCCTTTCAGGTAGTTGTAGAGAGTGCTAAGTTTCTCCCCAAGCCTCCTTTTCTCCAGGCTAAACAACACCAGATCCCTTAAGTGCTCCTCATAACACTTGTGCTCCAGACCTTTCACCAGCTTCATTGCCCTTCTCTGGACATGCTCCAGTAACTTGATGTCTTTTTTGTACTGAGTCGCCAAAACTGGACACAGTACTTGATATGTTGCCTCACCAGTGTCAGTTACAGGACAACAATCACTTACTTACCTGGTCCTGCTGGACATATTTCTGATACAAGCCAGGATGCCATTGGCCTTTTTGGCCACCTAGGCACACTGCTTGCTCATATTCAGTTGCTGTCAGTCAGCACTCTCAGTTACTTTTCCACTGGGCTGCTTTTCAGCCACTCCTACCCAGGTCTGTAGCACTGGATGGGTTTTTTGGGATCCAAATGCAGGACTCAGCACTGTGTTTTCTCTCATTTCATACAATAATAATAATATTCAATAATATTTACATTCTTATTTTCTTTTTGTTGTAAACAAAAATTTAAATGCAAATTGATTATGGAAAAATTTAGTCTTACTGGGATAAATGTCTGCTTTGTCTTTACAGCTTTTGGTACTTAAATAGATTGCAGGTAGCATAGTGAGAAGCATTATGGGAACTGAAAAGAATCTAACTCAGAATCAAAGAATATGCTGAGCTGGAAGGGACATACAATAATCATTGAGTCCAACTCCTGGTCCTGCACAGGATCATACCCAAAAGTTACACCATGTGCCTGAGAGTACCACCCAAACACCAGTTCTGGCAGGCTTGGTGCTGTCACCAATTTCCCAGGGAGCCTGTTCCAGTGCCCAACCACGCTCTGGGTGAAAAACTTTTCCTAATATCTAACCTAAATCTCCCCTGACCCAACTTCAGGCCATTCCCTCAGGTCCTGTCACTGGTCACTACAGAATGGTGCTTGCCCCTCCTCTTTCCCTCATGAGGAAGTTGCAGACTGCAACGAGGTCTCCCCTGAGTCTCCTCTTCTCCTGTCTGAACAGTCCACATGACCTCAGCCATTCCTCGTACAGCTGCCACTCAAAGCTCTTCACTATCTTCGTTGCCCTCCTTTGGACACTCTCTAATAGCTGAATCTCTTTCTTATATTGAGGTGATTCGCCTGGCTTTGTCTCTTAGCTTTTAGGTTGCCTAATAAATCCCTGCACTTTCATCACCATCTTGCCCTTCCATAGGCAGACAGAGGCAAGCGTCTTTGAAAACCTTCCCTTAGACACTACATAAATACTTTAGTTTAATGGAGAGCATATTCCTGCAGAAGCTTCCAAAGATACTTCTTTTCAGTTTTTTTGTATGAAAAGTGGGTAATCTAAGAGAACCAAGTAAGTGTGCCTGCAGAAATGTAAAACACATACATATTGTCAAGTTATTACTAGGTGATAAAATTAAATGTGATCAAAATTAACAGATGATACACAAACTGACTTGTTTTAGGAAGGGTTCTTGGAAGAATGATTTAAAGATATAAAGATATAATTTTTTTTACTTTAATTTATAAGTCAGACTGTACAATTTCATAGACTTGCAATACTGGCACATGGCATAGGTATCTTCGAGTGAAAGAAATTTGCAGGAAAATATATGAAAAATTAAAAAGATCTAATCAGTCTTAATGCAGGTAATTTAAATGCCTTTTTCTTAATTATGATTGCAAAATAACAATATCTGTTTTGGCATTTTATAAATGAGTAAAGTAAACCAAGACATATTATGAAATCCAGTTATTACATATGTCTGTCTTGCCAAAAACACACCCCTTGATGACTGTAAAATCTTCTGTGTAAAATCTCCAGATAAAAAAGGAACTAAGTAAGCAAACATCAAATAAAGGATTATCCTTTTTTGTTAAGAGTCTGTTCTAGTAGAAATTATAAACAGGGACCTTGACATTAAAGGGTAGATTCCTAGGAAGTTAAAAGTAAATCATCTAGTACTAATACATTGTACATCATTTTAAGTAAAGGATTTAGCTGGGCTGATATATAAGATTAACCAGAAACAGAAACAAGTCACCATACTTTGAGCTGGCCACACTTAAGCTTCAAAACTTTTCATTAATAACGTCTTCTAACTGGTATGGTCATCTTCTATTCCACTAATATACTCTGAAATAGGACAATTTTGCAAAACATGACCACTTCCTCTTGAATACTTAACTTTTACACTTGCGTTTGCTAAATTTAGCAGCCTAAATTGAGCAAGATGATCACATTGTTCCTACTTATTGCCCTGCCTTTGCCTAAATGGTATTTCTTATCCTGCAAATGCTTTGAGTCAATGACAACCTTTTGATTTTTTTTTTTACAACATAGAGAATATTTTTGAGTGTTTTTATCAATTAGTTAGAATCAAGTTACATAAATTAAAGAATTAATAGCATTACTGACAGGCACTGGGGATGTGCCTACATCTGTGAGTTATAATCCATTAAATCCTTTTCAGTATCTTAAGGATTTTCAATGATGCCTTTTTACAGACTGATCTTCAAGTAAAGGGACACGACCGAAGCTTATACAAGGTGATAAAATAACCTTGTGTATATTTTCTGCATTTTTAAAGAAGATGTTTAAAGATCTTTAAAAAGTTTTAAAGGACACAGGTGCACTAGTAACTTTATTTTAGTAACTTTTTTCTTCCTCAAAACATTTTAGAAATGTCTATTGCATAGTGTCTTGAATTTGTGTGGTATGCAATTCCACTTCCATGTTATAAAAGAGGTTGCTTTAGAAATCATCCAAACACAGATTAGTGTAGAGTGTTTTCCAAACAGAATTCTGTAAACATTAAAAGCTCTCAAATGCATGAAGATTGACAAAGACAGGGAAAATATTTTCAATTGTCAAGATCACTATCTTAAAAATAACCAAGATGAAAAGCTATAATAAATCAGCTCTCTCAACCTAGGCAATACTTATTTGTTATAGAAATAATATTAGTGATAGTTTTAAAGAAATACCTTGAATTATTTCGATAGAGGGGTTTCATGTTTTTTTCCAAAATATTTCCCCTTATTTATTTTAGGTATATGCATATTTTAAATATATAATCATTCCAGCACTTTAATATTAGTAATGAAATTTGTCATTCTAAACTTTTATTTCTACATCAAGTTCAAAAATTTGGCATTCCTCACAGAGCAAATATTTCAAGTTTTTCTTTTAATGATG
>WEIV01014777.1:58698-85797 GCA_013390005.1 Calyptomena viridis | reverse complement strand
TCCCTTTCAGTCCCATGTTTCTAAAACATTTTGTCATATGAAGTAGAATACTTACATACGGTTAAAAATGGAATCAGAGCTATGACATATCAGTCATGTAATCTAATGAAAAACTGTAGAAATTCGAAAGTTTCTGTTTTCAGTGCATCAGTATTGATTTACATTTCCTGTGTTACCTGTTTTGAATCGTTTAGTCTTTGAGCCCTTATTAATTTTCCAGTGTATCCCTGGGATAAAAGCTAGTTTATGGACAAATAATTGTATAGTTCATCCTGGTTGCATTTTTGAAGTATTGAGCCATTAGATTTCTTCCAGTCCTCTAGAGCTTACCTAGAGTCCCAAGACTTACTGAAAAATTGATGTCAATTGTCTAGGGAGATCTCCAGCTAGCTCTTTAAAAATTATTGAATGCAAAACAAATTTTAAAATACCTAGTTTTAGAAGTTGCTGCTTAAACAACCTCCAAAGTTACTGTGGGAGTGGGAGGTATTTCATCATCATCTGATATGACTACCATCTTGATTATCACTTTTTCTAACTGCAGGGAGAGTCATGAGTATATTTCTGCTTCTTCTTCATTATCAATGCCATAGTTATATTGTTTTCTTATACAAAGATAAATATTAGCACTAGGACTGCTTTTCCAGATGCTATTTTATTGTAGAGAATTCCTAGTTACCTGCTACAGTAGAATTTATTAGTATTAGTATCACCAGTACTTCTACTACTTAGAAGCATCTTACTCATGGACTCTTAGGTGAATTCTTGTACCCTTCTTTCCACAGACACTCTATGAAAGATTAATTTGATTATTTGATTCATTATTAATGTGCTGATTCATCTCATCCTAAGACAAACATTTAAAATAGGTCAGATGACTCATGCTTTGAGAATGTCCATTTCTTTTTACTGCCTCTGAGTGTCACTTCAGATGGACACATATGTAGATAAAACAGGTGAAATTTACCCTATTTCCTGACCACTTTCCACACTGAGTGCTGCCCATTGCATAGCTTTGCAGGAGTGATTTTAAGTTATGTCATAGCCATATTCAAGTCAAAATTCTCTCATCATGATTTATTTTCCATAGTCAGCATGTCTTATGCCTTGTTAATTGTTGGGCTCTTGACCATCACAAATGCTTTATACAAAGTTCTTCCAATACTGTTTTCTGAGGCATTTTATATGAGCCACATAGTTCTCTTGATTTGTTGGCATATCAAATTTCTAACATCACATACTTTAAATATTTTGGTTTTAGCTTCCTCAGTGCTTTCTGAGATGAGTCTGTAGTGTTGGTTAAACAAATCAGGAAACACAGGAAAGTACTTCATTAAAAATTCATAAAGTCATCTCTACTGGCATGTGCAATGGTATTCAGATTAATTTCTGAATTTCCAGTGACCAATACCTGGAAAACCATAGCTGAGACTTGTGATCATGGAGCTGAGTACTCTTTAGCTATACTTCCATCTCCAGAATCTTTTTCCTTCACTTTTTCCTTCTTGTATTATTTAAAGCTCTACATTTTCTTTCCTTACCTGAATTGTCTTGCTATTTAAACTTACTTTCAGGCTATCTCCTTTGGCAGTGGGTTGTGAGTACTGTGAAGCTGTGCCAGTAGCCTCGTGTGCAGCCACAAAGTTAGTATATATCAAACTATACAATTGTACAGACATTGTCACATAGAAGCCATCTTTCAAAATAAATATACTATCTCTCAGCTCATTACCTTGTTCCAGGGACCTGGAGAGAAAGAAATGTCTTCAGAGAGTCATTTTACCTTTCCAAGTCAGCTATTTTGGATGAGATGAATTACTGCCCTGAAGAGTATAATTCATTCTGCTTAACTTTAGGAATGTCAAATATAACTATCTACATGTAAATTAATTGCCTGCAACTATCTTCACAGTCAGGGGAGAAACTCAAATTGCATGATTCTGTTGACTATTTCAGATCATAGAATAATAAAATAATTAGGTTGGAAGAGATCTTTAAAATCATTGAATTCAACTATTAACCTAACACTACCACGGCCATCACTAAACCAAGTGCCACATCTACATGACTTTTCAATACCTCCAGGGATGGTGATTCAATCACTTTCCTGGGAACCCATCCTAATTCTTGACAATCCTCCCCATGAAGAATTTTTTCCTAATATCCAATCTAAACCTCTCCTTGTACAAGCTGAGGCTGTTTCTCCTCATCCTAAACTTGCTACTCAGAAAAAGAGACTGACACCTACCTCACTATAATCTCCTTTCAGGTAATTGTAGAGAGTGATAAGGTCTCCCTTGAGCCTCCTCTTCTCCAGGCTAAACAGCCCCAGCTCCCACAGCCACTCCTTAAAAGACTTATTCTCTAGACCCTTCGCCAGCTGATGTGTATTTTAAGGTGAAATGAAAGACATTATAAAGGCCTATTTCTTTTAGGGGACCATTGTTATAACCTAGACTGATCAGCTCTTTGAGCCATGATGGTGATGAACATTGGTCAGAGAAATCCTATCTAAGAAGATTCTTTCTGTCTTGAAGAGCCAGGTGGCTGTTTTTGGCTTAAAAAGCAACACTTAAGGTATTTCATTAATCTGAATGTAGATTAATGTATGACTGTTATTTATGAGGGAGATACAGACCCCACGTTGTCCTGGCTAATATGTGTGTAAGCATTACGGTGGAGATGTAGTTTAATTAGTTCCTGTTTGGCATTGACATTTTGTTTACATTTTGTCTCTGATCCTATTTACCTCCACTCTTATAAAACTTTTAATTTTGGAATACCAGCACCATATTTTATTATTCCGTTTGCATATAAAAATGTAGTCCAGTTATATTCAGTTACACATAGCTTTTAATAGAAAAATCAACACATTTTCATTTGTCAAGGTTATGTCCAATAAAAAATTCTTTTGAGTTGAATACAAGAATCTCGGTGAGGAAATTCTAGCATACATTATGGTAGACACATTTGAGTACTGATAGATCAAAACTGACATGTGTTCCATGTGGACACCTTGATAATGCAGTTTCCTTGGGCTAGGTTTTGTCATCTTGACTGTTTCTGAGGGCCTCGTTTGTGGTTTGTTTTTGGTGTTGGTGGGTTTGTGGATTTTGAGGTGGTGGTTGTTGTTTTGTTGGGGTTTTTTGGGGAGAGTTTTTATTTTTGCTTTTGTTTGTTAATTTGTTTATTTGTTTTGTTGTTTGGTTTGGAGGGAGAGGCGGGAAGGTATTGTCTTTCCCAAGCCAGTTAAGAAAACTGAGGGGTTTTTTTTGTTTTCCAAAATCCTGAAGACATACAGGTTTTATGAAGTTCTGTAAAGCATATATTTATAAATCAAAATAACTGAAAAAAATACTTATCCTAAATAAAGTGATAAACCATCAGTTATTTGCACTTATTCAAATTTATCACAGAATCCACTGAAAAAGTAAAACAAATTGTGATTTCAGGAATGTCAAGAGAAAGAAAAGAACTCAGAATTAATCATTAAATTAGATTAACAGTTTTATTTGTTTATCCATAAATAGGCCATGATCTCTTCTTTCATTGTTCATTAATTTCTATTTTATTTTTGTTCCCTATGATTTGAGAAATTTGTTTCAATAGTAAGATAATATTTAGCATGGGTTCTTCAGTTTGTTTATAGCTATTGCTGTCTGAATTAAATTATTTTGGCCATTTTAATCAGGAGGAAAACAGTTTCTCCTTCAATTTTCAAAAGGTGTTAGCAATTAAAATATCCTCTTCACTCCATATATTTCAAAATACTCAAACAGTAATTTGAATCTAGTTTTTACCTACTACAAAACATTCTATCAGCGTGTCAGAATTTTGTGCTTTTTCCAACAGAATCTAAAGGTTTAATGTAAACTTTACAATACCGGAGTCCAGTACATTTAAAATTTAACAACATTCAAAATTATTTTTAGGAAAAGGTGACAAAACAAGATTCACTAATTTTGATGCACTTGAGATGGTATCTTTATACCGTTTTATGATTTGTTAAAACATCAGTTGTTGATGTTCAGATTAATTAGATTAACATTTCTTAATATTGAAATGTTGTGGGGTTTTTTTACTAGGCAATCACATGTAAGTTATTAAAACCTGTTGAATTATTAAAGCAAAATCATTAAATAACAATAATATTCTTTATGACTACAAAGAAAGAGGGTATTCTTGCTAGCATTATTTCTTAATTATAATTCCAGTCTCTGTCCTGGGAAACTAATAAACAGATACTTATAAAAAGAATTATGTTGGCAAAATTTCTAAACACACATTTCTCAGAGATTTAATGTTTTTCCAGAGGAATTTTAAAACATCCATCAGTGTAGTTATTACTATTTCATTGGAATCATCAATAAATTTCAGTTTTAATAATTACTATCTTAATAACATTAATTCATAGTAGCATTAAAACCATTCTATCAAATTCTCCTGTGTCAGAAGAACTTAGACTAATCTGCACAAAGTGATATAAACTTAACTTCAGTAAGTTTGCATCCCATAAACTCTCATATTTTAATGCTTCATATTGTTTCATCATTGCTGTGTCCAAATAGACTGATTATGCTGGTAATTCTAAAGGTCACATTGAATTTTATATTAAAATGGGACATTCAAAACTATTATTTCTTAATTTGGTGTAGGCACTACAAATAGGTGAAAATAATGCTGATGGTGAACAACTTCAATTCTGTGGTTCCTGAGCCATGCTTATAGAGCTGGTAAATTAGTAAGAAACATTTAAAATGTTTCACTATGTCTCACATTGCATTTTGCTCTGAATATGGAGCTTTTGTATGGGGGTTTTGTTTTTCTTTTTCTTTCTTTTTTTTTTTTTTTTCTCCTCTGGGAAAGGGACAGAATTGCTGCTCATTTCAGATCCTTTCAGTCAGTTTAGGAACTTGACACTATTTTGTGATTTTAAAATACTGGTAGCATTACAGCACCTCATACTATCACTTGTGATACATTCATAGTAATCACTCTTTCCAGTAGTTGAAACATTATGAATTATTCCATTTTGTGGTCACTAATTACATCCATTCAACTGTCCTTTGTTGAAAGTTTTTTTCTTCCTTTTAGCATGACATTAACTAGAATGGTGAATTGTCTTTCTCAGCTGATTTTATGTGTGATGCTAAATTCTATGGATTCTTTATCTCATCTTATCATTGCAGATCAAGGAACCTTTTTATTTTTTTTTAATTTGTTACTGTGACTTGGATTGTTCAGCCTAAAGAAGAGACTGATGGGAGACCTCCTTGCAGACTTCATCCTCATGAAAGCAAGCAAAGGGGCAAGTACTGGTCTCTTCACTCTTGTGACCAGTGACAGGACCCAAGGGAATGGCATGAAGCTGAGTCACGGGAGGTTTAGGTTGTATAGCAGGAAAAAGTTTTTCTGCCAGAGGGAGTTGGGCACTGGAACAGACTCCCCAGAGAAGTGCTCACAACACCAAGCCTGACAGAGTTCAAGAAGTATTTGGATGGCATTCTCAGCCATGTGATGTGACCCTTGGTGATGGTCCAGTGCAGGGAGAGGAGTTGAACTCAATAATCCTGATAGATTGCTTTCAATTCAGCATATTCTATGATCACAGTACTGATTACTGTGTCTCATACTGCACAGTGTCAGTATATGACTTTCTGAATCCCTATTTTCATCAGATAGAAGAATTGACCCTTTTTTATTTCATACAATGAAACTTTGCCTTAATTACGATAATGAAATAATTTTTATGACCTTTTTTTCAGGTGTCAGCTATTCCTCCCTTGCTGGTCGTATGTTACGTATTCTCTTTGTGGAGAGGAAGTTTCCCATATTCAATTCAAACATGCTTATTTGGTCTTCCTAATACAAAGAAAAGAATTTTCTGAGTTGTGTACACAGCTGATGCATGCATTAAACTCTGAACAAACAGAAAGAGGTTAACTATTCACTGATATCAAACAGCAGGGTAGATCATAATCATAGAATATTCACAAGTACCAAATCAGACAGGTCTGTCAGCTCTGATCTCATCAGCTCAGCTAGGTGACTAGCAAAAGAAAGAATGATCCATGACACTCATGAACTGAATTACTCCAGCTACACGATCTATTGCAATTATTTAAAAATAATTGTTGCCCATTTTTTGATGGTTTTTAATTGAAAATTATGATCCAGCATCTGCTATATTTACTCGTTTTATTCAAACTCCTTTAATTAATTACTTGAATTGGCTGAAAAAAAAGAAACATAATTTCAGCATTTTTGTTCTAGCTTCAGACTCACCATTCATTTTGTTTTTCTCAGAGAATCACAGAATATGCTGAGTTGGAAGGGACCCACAGGAACCATTGAGTCCCATCCTTAACCCTGTACAGGGCCATCCGCAAGAGTCACACCATGTGCCTGAGAGTATCATCCAAATGCTTCTTGGACTCTGTCAGGTTTGGTGCTGTGACCACTTCCCTGGTGACCCCGTTTCAGTGCCCAACCACTCTCCGGGTGAAAGGACCTTTTTCTAACATCCAGCCTAAACCTCCACTGGCACAACTTCAGGTGATTCCCTTGGTTCCTGTCACTGGTCACCACAGAGAAGAGATCAGTGCCTGCCCCTCCTTCCTCCTCATGAGGAAGTTGTAGACCACAATGAGGTCTTCCCTCAGTCTCCTTCCCAAATTAATCTGGAATATAAATGCCTCACTTATAAACTACCCTATTTGATTCAAAACATCAAAGCTCAACTCACATATATTCCATACACATAAAGAATTGGGCAGAGAGGAATTTCAACAAAGGCAAGTGCAGATTCCAGCACCTGGGGAAGAATAACCCCATGCACCGGTACAGGCTGGGCACTGACCTGCTGAAAAGCAGTTCTGCAGAGAAGAACCTGGGGGTGCTGGTGGACAACAAGCTGTCCATGAGCCAGCAGTGTTCCCTTCCCAAGAAGGCAAAAGGTATCCTGGGGTGCATTAGGAATAGAATTTCCAGCAGGTCAGCAGAGATGATGCTGCCCTCTACTCGACTGTGGTGAGGCTACATTTGGAACACTGCATCCCGTTCTGTGCTGCCCAGTTCAAGAAAGACAAGGAACTACTGGAGCTGGTCCAGTGCAGTTTTGAACTGGAGCACTTCTCTTATGAGGAGTGGCTGATGGAGCTGGGCCTGTTTAACCTTGAGAAAACTCAGAAGGGATCTTATCAATGCATACAAATATTCTAAGGGCAAGTATCAAGAGGATCGTCCCCAGTGGTACCCAGTGACAAGACAATGGTCAATGGACATAAACTGAAACACAGAAAATTCCATCTGAATGGGAAAGAATTCTCTACCCTGAGGTTGAAAGAGCACTAGAATAGACTGCCTGGAGAGATTGTGGGGTCATCTTCTCCAGAGATATTCAAAACCCATATGAAGGCAGTCCTGTGCAAACTGCTCTATGTGAACTTACTTTAGCAGGGGGCTTGGACTAGATGATCTCCAGAGGTCTCTTCCAACATCAACCGTTCCATGATTCTGTGGTCTATACATTCATCAATACATTTATAAACATGTACATTTATAAACATAAACATATCAGTGTCATTGTGTCTGTAGTGGATATAGCAGGGGGAGTTGTCACGTTCTGCAAATCAGATCATATGGTGCTGCGTAGTTAGAAAAAGTGTTGATAACACACCAATGCTTTAGCTGCTTCTGGACAGTGCTTGCACAGTGTCAAGGCTTCCTCTGTCTCCTCTCCCCCCAGCCAGCAATAATTTGTCAAGAGATTGGAAGACAACATAGCCAAGATTTTGACCAAAATTGACTCAAGTCACACAAAGTCATACCATATATCATTGTGCTCAGCTATAGAAGCTCAGGGAAAGGAGAAAGGGTCTCTGTCTTCCAAAGCACTCATCATATGTACTGGGGCCCTGCTTTCCTGGAAATGGCTAAACATCTGCTCTGTTGATTGGAAGTAATGAATGAATTTTTCTTTTTTCTTGACTTGTGCACACAGCCTTTGCTTTTCTTATTAAACTGTCATTACCTTTATTCATGGGCCTCTTTATCTTCCATTTTTTTCCTTATCCCATGGAAGAGGGGTGTGAGAGAGAGGCTGGGTGGATGTTTAACTGCTGGTTGTGGTCAACTCACCACAGTGTCTAATAAGTAAAGTCCTGTTGCTCTAGATCATGTAACATGGATACATGTATGAAGAAACCAGCTGGGGCTGTTGTGCAGACAAAATTTTCAAACTAACTTCATACATACAGCACATATTCAACAAAAATAAACATTAAGGTAAATAAATTGTATCTTTCAGCATACCACTTTGTGATGATTGTTGTATTCTCATCTAAAAGTGCAAAAGATGTTCCCACAAGATGTTCCTTGTAATTCCACATGAGGGCATATAAGAAGTAGATGCAAAGTTTAACATCTGGAACATGGATGATGTAATTTTAGGAGGTTACAGTTACAAATTTATGATATGATCTTGGTAAATCAAGTAGTTGGTGTTTACTCAGATAAAAACATTTTCTCACCTATGTAATGAAGATTACAATGTACCTCAAAAGTCCATCAGGTTACAGAGGTTCAAAGTAATTAGCAGTATTTTACCAAATCAATTCCCTGAATAGGGGTTCCCAGGGAATTAATTTAGTCCTATAACCTCAATTAACCTATGCACGTTTCATTTTAAGTCTCAGTAATTTGAATGATATTAGCTAAATAAGTATTCTGACTGACTAAAATGTAATGAAGTATACATTGAAAGGATTTGGTAAACTGACATCTCTCCAAGAGCACATGGTAATTGCTGTTCCCTCTTGGAATATGTACTAGAAATACAGGTTGAAGCTTCAGTCTGTTTTCATAAAGTTTTAAGACAGAATTTGAATTCATGTATCCTAAATAATTATCAGTGATGTCATTCAGTCTTGCTATTCTACACTCTTCTTCTTCAAAAAAAATTCATACTTAAAATTTCTCTGGGTACACAAATATAAACCATACCCTAAAGAAAAAATAGTCATAAACCAACATGTGGCAAATTTTCAAAGTGAGGGGAAGAATGTTTTGCACATCCAATTGATATGTAACATTTATAACCAGAGATATTGTTATTTTGATGATGGGCAAGGTGACTTACAACCAGAAGATAAATAATTTATACAAAAACAAAGAAACCTAAACAAAATCTCTTCTAACTAATAGCTTTGTCTTGTGTTTATCAACATCTTCCTAAGAGCTTGCCCTAAGATATTGGTAGTGTTCCAGAAATAAAAAACAATTTAGAAAAGGCACAGTGGATCTGGGGGCATATATATGAATAAATGCATAAAACATTGCATTATTAGGACAGGTACTAGGTTTTGTCATTCCACTAAAATTGAATTATTATTTATTTGACATTAAGACACCTGTTTGATTTTTAATAGCATTTTTATATTAACATTAAATTTATTTTAATTGGTTAATGAAAAAACAATATTAATCAATATAGAGGATTATAATTATATATTTCAGTAATTGAAACTATGCATCAGCAGACCATTGAAAGTTTGAGAATTTGGCAACACTTTTCTGGGGACTGCAAAAAGAGATATGACTAAGTTTATAAATGTTATAGAATAATTTATAAATGTAATACTTCTAAGGGCATCTCAGATCCGATGGCAATATTTTATATGCTCATTGCTTAAAAGGAAAAAACCTACCGTTGTGTTGCAAAGCGAAACTAAATCAGGAATCACAAAATCAGAATACGTGCTCACCGGACACCATTCTGACTTCATGATAGATGAATCTATACTGAATCCATTCATCAAAAGAAACAATGCAATATATCTGCTCAGTTTTTTCTGTAGCAAGTGCTACCTGAAGAACTCCAGATACCATGTAACCACTCACTATTTTTCCTTAAATTTAATACATAATACTAGGAGCTGACTTGGTGAAATAGCATATGATCTTGAAATGTGTTTAGAAACTAATAAGTCCCTTATAATATGTTCCATATAAAAAATGACTCCTTCTGTTCTGAGTTCAATATAAAGTTTGGTTGAAACAAAAATGATTGACTGTAACTTATAAAAATATTACAGAAAGTGAAAATCAATAGTGTTCAGAAATGTAAACTGGATCTTTTTATTTCATGGTCATATATGTGATTATATATGATAAAAAATTGAAAGATTAAGAGCTTTTGTCTGCCTTTAAATATTTTAGTCACTGTATTTGGTTATTTCTCAATATCTAAGAAAAAGACGAGAAAGCAGAGGTAGTTGTAATGGATCATATAGCAAGTCCAATTAGATGAGCACCCTGTCAAAGATCATAGCTTATTGCTTTGGAGGGAACACAAAAATAGCAATTAAAGAATCATAAGCTAGGAAATAAGAGAGTCTTCCAAGTCCAAATCATAAAGAAGCTGACATGCATACTGAAGAATGAAACTGCATATCCCCTTCAAAAATATAATTTAAAATAGTTTTTATAAAAATATTTGTAAACATTACAATAAAGTCTGCACCCCAATCTGTGATGTGAGAATTTTGTTCACTATCATAACACAGAATCAGTCTTTCAGATTATCTTTCTCACCACACCAACTTTGTCCTCCACTGAACTATTTGGTGAGCTGCTTCTGTACTTGAAGTTAGTGGAAATATTTGCACTCTTTTGTCTTACACTTTTTTGTTCACTTCAAAGTAAGAAAAAGAGCTTTG
The DNA here is from genome assembly GCA_013390005.1 of Calyptomena viridis. Lineage (NCBI taxonomy): Eukaryota > Metazoa > Chordata > Aves > Passeriformes > Eurylaimidae > Calyptomena > Calyptomena viridis. Next base: position 75,079 of record WEIV01014777.1, on the reverse strand, counting down.
AAATACATCAAGAAACAATCAGGGAAAAGCCAGAGTGCATTCAAAGAGAACAGGAAAAGGAAACTGAAGGCAGTGAGAACCAAGGTTTAGAGTAATTAGATTGGGTTAGCAGGATGTTTTGGAAGAACGAGCTGAATGAAGACAGTGAGATCCTTAGATACACACTGTAATTTCAAAATTAGGCTTAATGGTTTACTTCACAGGAAAGGAAAGAAATGTTACATCTTTATTGAGAGTAACAAGATCATTGTGGTAATGAGTAATATAGTAATACAGGCACTATCATTGTGAAACAGTATACACAAGCATAGATGAGTTAAAACTCCAGAAAAAGAATCTCCAAAGTGAAGCTTTTGTAAGTAAAGGGATGATAGAGGAGAATACTACGTGCATGCAAATAATAGCAGAGGATGACAAATATTTGGTAAATAATACTTTCTCAATTGCATCTATTTCATGTCAGGAATTAAGAGAATAAAAATACCAGAGGGAGTTATGGACTAGATTTTTTCTTCAGCCAGGGTTACCACACACAGAAGAAAAGGATGGGATTTCAGCCATGAAGCATATTGCCAAAATTCTTATTATATTGTCTTGGGGTGACTTTATATCCCATATTTGTCTTCCCTATGCCACAGAAAAAAAAAGATGAAACTTGTGCTTTTAGAACTGAGCCCCAAGAGTGGAGAAAAAAAAACCCCAACAACAACAAAAAAAAACTAGCTAGAGAAATCTTTTCAAAACAATTCTATTCGTTCAAGGTCAATTTTTGCTTGGCTGCTGTGCAGTTTTGCTTTGGGGTTTTTTTGGTTTGTTTTTTTTTTCCTGGGGNGGGTAATTGCGGCCTGTTTTTATCAGAGAATATTTATCCTTCTGAATATATTTGTTCCAAACCAGGACATATATCTGAGTCTAACATAAAGTTATAAATATCTTTAACTGCTCTAAAATCATGCTGTGAGCTATTCCAGAGAAGCATTGCCATTACAGAATTTGACAAACAGTCTCTCATGTTCCTTTTCTTTGCTGTGTTGATTAGGTAATGTAAACCAAAAGTAAAGCTTTGGTTGTGCAGCATCACACTTGGGATAGAAAAGGATAAAGTTTATCCTAGAGATTACTGACTGTGTGCTGACCTAAGTAACTTCACTGAGAATGTCAAGTAGAAGCAAATGAACTTTAATGGACGAGTTTATTTTCCATGAGCAATAAATTCCTTCTCCATCCATTTCTGTCTTTTATTTTGCTCTGACATCTCTATGGAGGAGAAAATTCAACATGCGTATGTCTCGGTTAGAGACAAATTCAGAGGGGGGGGGGGAAAAATCCTCTGATAGAAAGCAGATTACAGTCACCCCTCCCCCACTGGTTCAGAAAAAAAAGAAATATTTCCTCGGAGGAAAGTGAAGAAGGTACAAAACTATTTATTTAACAAACACACAGGAAAGGAACAATAATGATAAATAATAAAATCTCTCGCTGTGGAGAGAAAACCTGGAACATTTTAAAGTCCTTCTGTGGATGTGGTCTCCCTCTCCTCTTTCTCCTCTTTGCAGCTTGGTCGGTGTGGGGGCCCCCCTCCCCCTTCAGGCCGGTGGAAGGTCTCCCAGTGAGGTTTTGGTGTTCTGGTGTTCCGAACAAGTTGCAGAAGAGAGGAACAAGAAACCAAAGTCCCAGGAAAACACAGGAGTTTAACTCTCCATCTCTCTCCAAAGAAACAGAACTGAGAGCTGGCTGGAAAGCAAGAAAAGGGTGTTTCCACCCCCCCTCTCCAGCAGCAGCAGCAGCAGCTATACTCCCCACAGCAGAAGAAGCACCAAGAGGAGTAGTGACCTTGAAACACAGAACTGCTTTGAAAAAGTTCCTTTGGCTGGTTTTTTTTCTTTCTATCCCCTCTTGGGCTCAGTTTAAAGGCACAGAAAGGCACAAGATTCATTTTTCTGGCATAGAGTAGGCAATACGGGATACACCATAAAGTCACCCCAAGACAGTGTAAGATGCATTCTCAGCAGTATCAGTTTCACAACTGCAATATTCCAACCTAATATTTCCCTTTCTTCTGCTCATCAAGAAGTATCAGCCAAATGTAATATCTTATCCTAGACTAGACCATAGCATTTAGACTGACATTCTGTACCACATTATGTATCATTGTGTATTATGAATTTATATGCACATGTGTATCATGTACACACACACAAAAGAATTACATTAGGATTTTTTGAGAATGACGCTCTACTAGTGTTTTCCACTCTCCTAAAACCATTTCTGAGTTATTGCCTTTGACTGTTCCTTATTTATTACCAAGAAATTGTGAATGTCAATCCTTCCTATCCCAAATGTCTGCCTTCTTTTTCTGAAAATACTCTGTTGTATTAAGATTCCAATTCATTCCAAAACTCAGCATAGCAAATATATTATTTTTGTTGCATTCTTTCAGTGCTCAGAGCACTTATCAGTTGCGGTTTCTTCAAACGTGTATCTTATAAGTTCTGTGCTACTACTCTCAAAATAGAACTTGTTCATCATATGAGTAAGATCAGAAATTATATTGCTAGTTTTAAGTGGTTATTTGTATGGATAATTACCAGCAAGATACAGAAGGGCAGAATAACAGACTGTTTAAAGTTTTTGTAGAAGTTATACATTTAGAAGAAGACTGATTGGGAAGCACAGAAAAGCTCAGGTGAAAGGCCAAGTTCTTTCTATCGTGTCTTAATAGAGGTATTCACAAAATAATGTAAATATTTGTGTTTCATTTTTAAACAGACTAATTTGTTTTGTGGTGCTTATTTATATAATGCATATCATCAAGATCCTTAACACAAGAACATTAATACAGAGTGCTGGCTAAGCTTAGTAAAACCCTTTAAAATATTCATGTAAATTAGGGCTCTTTGATTTATGACCACAGTGTTCATGTCATGAAGTAGCTATTTTTTCCCTGTCGGTTCTTCTTTTCATTACAAATGAGAAAGATGCAAGTTTAACAATTTTTGCATTTGTTGTGGTTACAAAACTAACATGAAAACTGAAAATAGAGGCATGAGAGAATAGCTGAAAATGGCTTTTGTCTCAACAGTTGTTTGAAAGAGCATGATTTTTGTTGTTTTTGAAGGGAGAGGAGAAGGAAGAAGAGAGGAGAAGGGAGAGAAGGGAAGGACAAGGGAGGGCAGGGGAGGGGAGAAAGGGAAGGGGAAAGGTCAATCAATCAAACAATGTGAAAGACGTAAATAAGCATAACAAATAATCTACAAGTAGTATTTTGAAGTATTCTCTTTGGGAAGGTTAGCACACCAAATATCAGGGACGCAACCAACACTTCAGTGGGTGGCTTATATTAGGTAAACCATCTTGATGTTACTAAGAAGGAAACTGTATTAGCTTAATCATATTTAGATAGAATAAGTGTTTCTGAAATATATTGAATATTAAAAACAAAAAAAGTCCTAGTGATCAAAATTCATCTGGGACAAAACTCTGATTTTAGTTGGTGACATGTGGTGGGTTGTTTTAATGTTGTTGTTTATTTGGGGGTTTTATGGATTTGTGGGGTTTTTTTCCTAAGTTAAAACTGTTTTAATTTTTCACTATCTTAGAAGAATTATTATTTGGTGTACATTTGTGGTTGTTCTTGGCCTGCATTACAAACGACAGCAATTGATGAAAGCTTTGGGTTTTTCTTTCTGAGAAATAAATGCTTTCAAAGTTCTAAAGAGTGTAATTCCACTGAAAGTGAGTGGGTTTCTTTGTTTGGATTGTTGATATTTTTCTTTGATTTTTCTATTTATTTTATTTTTATTTTGTGCTCGGTCTGTTTAATTTAGAATATAAAATGACAAGATTTTTAGTGATGTTTCTGACCAGATTTATGGTTTTCACCCTATAGTGTCTTTTTCCTTTGATCATTTATGTGGTCACCTCATTCAGCAGAGACTAGAAATACTGTTGGGGAAAAAAATTAGATCAATATGAATATACCTCTTTTTTGATAGTGTGCAGTTTGTGTTATCTACTTCATATACAGTACAGTTCTAGGTGGTACAAATTTGTTGGTATTTAGTCACAGAAAGTATAAAATATATATATTCCATTCATCAGAAAATAGCTAGCTTGGACCTCAAGAAACAGTTGGGATAAGATTTTGACCATTTGAGAAACAAAGACCTTCTTCAATCCTGCAGCCCAAAATAAGTGGAAATTATTTCTAAAAATTATAGCCAACTGATCAGAAATTAATTTGTTAGCTTGTTTTCACTACTTATAAAAGTAATCATTAAGTATAACTATTCACCTTTTTAAGGAATGTTTTTGTGGATTTAGTTTCTGCAGTAGTTATTTGTTTAATTTGTTTAATCTGGGACAGATTAAAGTCTAATGAGGAGGAAACATATTGTACAGAGACTTTTTATATGCTGGTTAGGAGTTGCCAGAGTAATTTATATACATTTTTATTAAAATGTATTGTAAAGCCATCTGGCAAATTTGTAGTTTTATAGGGCCACAAAGACCTTCCAACTTTTAGTCTCAATTATCTCATTTACAAAGCTGTTAGGTAACGCTTCTGCAAGGGCAAAGCTCTCTAACTCTCTCTTTCCCTCTCCTTCTCTTATCCTCTTGCCTTTACTAGCTATTGAGATTGGAAGATTATTCTTAGCAAGTGTATGTGGTGGTTTGTTGTGGTTTTGGTTTGTTGTTTTGGGGAGGTTTTAACAATACTAGGAGGCATAGATTGTAATTCCATTTCTCATTGCCTGCTCATTTTGAAGTTTTATTTAAAAGATGTATTTCATTCTGAAAGTCTCTGAAACAAATGTGAACACTATAAAAAGGAAGAGGATCAGTGACAGAATTCACAGATGCATGGTTGTTAGCTTGAAAAATGGTAAAAATCTAGCTGTTGTGTTTCAAATAGATTTAGTGGAAGCAACAAAGATGTTAGAGGCAACAAAGAGGAAGACAATATAATAAAGGGAGTGTTATGGTTTGACTCTGGCTAAATGCCGAGAGCCCACACACAGATCCAAAACTTCTCAGAGAAGGAAAAAAAAGTTGACTTTTGTGATAAGGATTACAAGCAACTGTTTATTAACTGCTTCACACAAGCAAAACAGGCTCTAACTTAGAATATTAAGTATCCACTACTACTACTACTACTAAAATCAAAGCTTAAGAGTTTAAGAGTGAGAAGTTTGATAGAGGTTACAGACACCTTTCTCCTCCCACCCCTCTCTTTTAAGATCTTTCTCCTTCCCTCAGCAGCTCGGGAAGATGGGAGTGGGGAGGTTACAGTCAGACATTGTCTTTGCTGCTGTTCAGAAGAGAAAGAGTCCCACTCCAGCTTTCCTTGTGGGGTCTTCTCCACGGAAACAGTCTGTTACAAACTGCTTCTTAGCGGATTTGTTACTGACAACAGCTTTTTTCAGGTGTTGTTGTCACATAAGTCACTTTACCATAGGTGCAGTCATTCAGGTGCTGCTTGGCTGCTTCAGCGTGGGTCTTCCCAGGTCACCAGTCCTCTCCAGCATGGGTCTCTTCTTCCCACAGCCCACAGGACTCCATCAGGCCCCTGCTCCAAACATGGACATCAAACATCCCACAGGACCACAGCCTCTCTTTTCCAGCACTTATTTGCTCCAGCATGGGGTCTCCCACGGGTTTGCAGGTGAATCTTCGCTCCTATGGTCCCCCACAGGTTGCTGGGGCCCTATTTCAGTGTTTAAGGCATCTTCTCTTTCTCCTTCTCTCTGACCTTGGTGTTAATCAAACTTCTCACTCTCTTCTCTCTCTTAAGTGGCCATGATGTTCTGCCTAGCTTTCTTTTTCTCTTCTCCTTCTTAAATATGTTATCACAGAGGCGTTGTTGGCTGACCTTGGCTAACTCGGAGCTAAGACATTTCCAGCAGCTTCATAAAGAAACCTCTCTCATAGCCCCCCCAGCTAATAAAAAACTCTGGCTACTTAAAACAACAACATGTTAAAATGTTAAAGATTTCACTAAGAGTTTCTGATGTCTATAGGAATAAAACTGACTTCACATTTCAAAACAGGTAATAAAATGGGCCATAGAGATAGAATATGCATTTTCTTTAAATCCTAAATTTTCAGTTTATTATTTTTCACTGAATCTCAACATTTCCACAGAACTGTAGGATTATTCAGGTTGAAAGGGACCCCATGACATCTAGTCAAAATTTGAAAGCACTCTTTAAATTCAATTCAGAACAGGTTCCTTTGGCTTTATCTAGCTGGAAATTGAAAAACTTTCAGGAAGAAGATTCAATAACCTTGTTAGATATTTTGTTTCAGTGTTTAATTACCGTCTAGTTATCAGTTTATTTGTATTTTCTTTTCTTTTTATATACAATTGAAAACTCCCATTTCAGTTTATGATGTGTGAATGGTTGTGTCTTGTTTGCATACTGTACAACTTCACTAAAAATCTGACTATGCGTTCATGTTGCAACCTCCCCCTACATGCTGGAGTTTAGCTATTACGACTTCCTCACAAATTTTTCTTGTCTCCACACTAATAATCCCGGTTCACTCAGTCTGTCCTCACACATCTTGTATGCTCCATCCTCTGCCCATCTTTCCTTGGTGGCCCTTTTCTAAATTCATTCAAATTTATCAGCATATTTTTGATACTGAGCAGCACAGAGCTGGTTTCAATCTTTCAGATATCATCTGATGAGGGGACTAATAGCTTCCCTTAATCTGTGATCTATACTTTAGTCTCTAGACCATACTCATGCAGAGCAGTTAGTCTGCTCCTCCTGTAGTATTTTGCATGCATTGAATTAAATTGGGTTTCTGCTGTACCATTTCTGCACCACATTTAAGATTGTCTGAAATGCCCTCTGCCCTCTAACATGTCAAGTGCACCCTTTTCCAGCCCAGTCTGACATCATCTGCAACCTTGATGAGGGCATGTTCTGTCTCCTCCAGGTCACTGATAAACAAAATACGTTACCTTTTCTACCCTGCAGGATAAAGGAACTGTACTTGTAAGCAAATTTCATGTGAAGTATGAAAAATTAACCACTATTCTTTAAGCCTGACAATCCAGCCAGTTTCATTCCATTTATTAGTTCTTCTACTCCTTTCCCATCTAGTGTCATCTTGATTGTAATATCAAAGCTCAGATACAAGGACGCTGTGCGAGACTGTGACAAAAGCTCTGCTGTAGACAGGGTGGATAACATATGCTGATCTTACCCTTGGTAAATCCAAGGTGGCTACTCCCAATCTCTTTCTTCTTCTTCACATGGACAGAAATAGTTAGGAAGAGTATTTGTGCCATGTGTTTCCCAGGGATTGAAGCAAAGAAGACTGGACTATAACTCTCTGAATTGTCTTTCTTGCCTTTTTTCAAAACGGTTTAAAGATTTGCCACACATCTTTTAGTAGTGGTTATCACAGGCATGAGAAAACAGCCAGGAGTTGCTGTTCATACAGTAAGTAAAATAAAGTTGGGTTAGCTAGTTAATATTCCTAATTTTTATTAGCTAAACCAGTAGAGCTGGAAATAACTGACAAGTTATAGACTTGTTTATTTAAAAGCTTGTCTGATTATATGAGCTTACTCCTTCCTGTAAAAGTGTCTTAAAATAAGTTCCAAAATTTTAAAAAATCATAAAAACCATTCTGTGCATGATACATATTGCATTTTTATAAATTCAATGGTTTCTTTCAATGATTAAATACAAGAACTAGCAGTAGGCAACTGATTTAAGTACATTCTAAAATATCTCTTCTTATTTCACTTTTTTGAAATTTATTTCCATTGCAAAGCAGTGAAGGGATGACCAGCTCATGCTTGCCAAATCCTCTTTATTATTATTAATCTATATAATATTACATGCTCTACATCTCATTACAGCTACAGTTAAATCCTACATCTACTGCTAACTACTAACATGTCTATTCTACACTACGTCTACCTCGTAGCAATAACATCTAATAATGTCTGCCAACTACAGCAGCAGCTATATTAAGCAACAGCAATGGTTACAATATCCATTCAATTATCTGAGGGTTAACTGTTCATGAGCTGTGCATGCGTATCCTGATCCAATTAATGCTCTGGTCAGGCTGTGTCCATGAGACATGGTCTTGCTGTAGACTTCTCTGCTAAACATGCTTTGATTACAGGCTGCTTTGCTTCATGCATCTTCTCAGTTCACCTCACCATGCATCCTAACATATTTTAATTTGAAATGTTATTCTTACTAGATTTCATGCATAAAGAAACTTGGCATCACTAGAATACAAACTTTGTTGCATAAATAATGTATGAATAACATGAAAACATAAAGTTGAATTTACATTCCAAAAAAATTTAAACTTTTTACATTTGTCAGTGACAAAGTTATTCCCGTTGTCCCCTCTAAAACTCTGAAATCTTACCCTCAACTATATCTGCCTTAATAGAAGACAGAAAAGATCTTTTTCTAGGAACATAAGCAAATAAAATATTCAGAATGATTTTAGGTATACCCACTTACTTACCTAAAGAAGCAAAGCATACTCATTTAACAGCCATTCCACGCATCTCAGACATTTGAGAGTAATGAGTAGGTTCTATTCAGGGATAAGTATCTGAATTCTATCCACCTCAGTTTCATGTGATGTAATTGCAATTTAATTGACCTGGATCCTTTGTAAATTACTCAATCCCCAATGTATACAACTCTAACTGACTCTAAGGTTCAATGTTATTGCATCAGCCATAAGTGTGAATAGAGTTGTCAGCAAATGCGGCTCTGCAGGGGGGATGGTTCTCTGCACAAGGCGTGATCCTGACCCTGCTGCTCCATCCTGCCTATCTGATCATGACTGCCTGGGTGCTGCCTCAGGGCTAATGAGTGGGCAGGTGCCTGTCCTGACAGCTAAACCCCAGATGCCTTTTGTCTGTCTGAGCCAAGAAACAATTGCTTTTATACTTGGAACGTGTACGTATACTGCTTGCCCAGTCAAAGATTTCTGAAGAAGCAGACCCAGAAGAGGATCAGCAACAGCATCTAAGTAATCCCTGAGCATTTAATGTTATCATACTGGTCAACTGAACTGACATTAAAAGGAGGAGTTCATTCTAAAGGACAAGAAGGAGAAGAAATCAACATATCATTACAATATCCAGTACAAATTCAAGTCAGGGGAATGGACTCAACACTTAGGCAGGAAAGTTTCAGAACTGAATATAATCTGGAACTGTTCTTATTGCTTTACTTTTCTTTTTAGGTTTGCAATGAAATACTTTATTTTAAACAAAAATTTATTATCCTTTTCTTGGTCTATAATATCTGTTATTAAACATACATTTTGAAGAAACAGAAAACTTGAGGTTTATGCTTCTATATTACTTTATTCTGGCCATTCAAGTCCACTGCAGAGGCTATTCAAGTACATGAGACCTGTATGTGACATCTCTAGCACTAAAAACCCAGTTTTACTTCAGAATCATAACTTCCTTTTAAAATGTCACATTTGTAAGAGTATATCCTGAGTAATATATCAGGAAAACCTTTTCTGGACTGGCTTGTATAAAAAAGTATCAAAAAGATATGTTTTATATCAGGATTTTAAAATTCAGTTAAAACTCTATCTGTGATCTGCAGTCATTATTAGATATTATATTTAGGTCCTCTGAACAACTGCTCAGATATGTTGGGAGAAATTCTTCAGATCTCACTCTGCCTATGTACTGAGTAGCTCCGGGCTGTGGATTCAGTTATGACAGCCAGGAGCCTAATCTTTGGTGTTTGCATTGGCAGATTTAACAGTAGAGAATAGGTTAGCTCTCCACAAGAGGAGAACAGAACCTATATAATTTTCTTCAATTCCAGTCTAGCTTCCCTCTGTGACCTTCTCTCCTATTACAGTGTCCTTGTTTTATGTGACATAGAGTTAATCTTGTTCCTAGTAGCTGATGCAGGTGTGTATTTTGTATTTAGTATGAGATTAATGTTCATAACACACTGATGTTTTAGCGGTTCCTAAGTAGTGTTTACTTTAAATCAGGGAATTTTCAGTGGCCTGTGCACTGTCAGTGAGCAGATGCACAAGTAGCTGAGAGGGAACATGGCCAGGATAGCTGACCTGAACTGGCCTAACAGGTATTCCTTACCTCAGAGCAGCATGTTCAGAATATAAGCTTGAGGAAGTTGGCCAGGAGGGGTTGATCGTTGCTTGGGAAAGGGTTGGGTATCTGTCAGTGTGTGGTAAGCAACTGTATTGTGTATCATTTGTCTTTCTTGGTTTTTGATTACCTCTCTCTTTTTCTTGTCTTCCTTTTCATTCCTCATATAATTAATATTATATTTTTATTTAATTTCTGTTATTAAACTGTTCTTATCTCAACCCACAGGTTTTACCCTCTTTTTTTTTTCATATTCTCCTCCCCATCCCACTGGGATGGGATGACTGAGCAGCTGTGTGGTACATAGCTGCCATCAGGGGTTAAACCAGGATGCTTAATTCAAGCCAGCACATTTCCTCTTAATACAGAGTTAGAAAGCATAGGGGTAATTCAGAGGTTCTCTTCACCGTGATTAACTTTATTTAGTTTAGTTCATATTTTGTTTATTATGTAAACAGAAATAAAATTGGCAGTTGTAATATAACAGAAGGTGTAGCATGGAATAAACAGCTTGATCTGAGAACTGAAGCATTTTCCTTTGACTTGAAAAAGCAGTCAAACTGTTGTCAATTATACCTGCTTCCTGTGCATTGTCATTTCAATAATGCATGAAAACATTCTTATTTTGAAATACTGACATAAAGGCAGCAGGAAGTATTCTTGTATGTCTGAAGATTATAGTTTGCAGCCTGCATATATGATAGATACAGAATTTAAGATCTATATTAAAATGCTTGCTGTCCATTTGAGCATATTTGACAGCTTTTCTGATTGTATATGCATACAAAATCCAAAAATAGCTTTCTGCCATAACTCCCCTAAAAATACATACTAGGTTTAAGTACTGATTCTTTCTGGAAGTTAATTTGCTGCTGTGTCCAAGGAAACTTTCATGATGCCACAATTTTTTCATATGAAATCACTGTGATTGCACCTGATTGGAACTCTTAACTGGTTTTAGAAATACTTTTAAATGTATAATTTTTGTCCTTTTAGATCTGTCAGGCAATTTTATTTTTCCCACATCTTAAAAAATTCTGTTGAGAAATATTTCTACAGTAATAAAATTCCACTTTTCCTCAGACCTTGTAAATGATGAATACACAAGAATGACACCAGTTTTGAAGTCAGACAGCACAGTATTTGATTCATCTCTAGTTCAGTTCCTTAGCCTGGAATGAAGCTGATGTTTTCTTCCCTTCAGAAATCTGGTATGGGTTGTCATATTCACTTGCAATTAATACATGTCTGTTTCAGACCAATGACTTTAACAATTGCAAACCTTCAAATATCTCTTCAGCTTTTCCTAACCAGGTTGTTGCCATGGTATCCAGTCTGGCAAGGAAAAATAATGTAGTCTCCTCTTGACAACTGTGTTGATGAGTATTACTGCTTTGTCTTATAGGTTTAATAAACTTACTCTTACTGCTAAAAATGATGTGAGAAAATTAGTAACTGCATTAAAGTTAAAAGACTGCACAAAGCTTGCTCATAATCCCATAAGTAAATTTACAGCTTTATACCAGCTGTTCATATCTTAAAACAGTGAGCAGGCATTCATGGACAAGATGCATTTTTACTATATACTAAGTTAAAGTATCCGATATTGCTTTTAATTTTTAAAGACAAACAATAAATAAACATTAATATTCATTAAAACAGCATGGTATCACCTCAGGGTTTAAATTCTAAAGGGGCATGAACAAAAATTATCTTCCTTTACATTAGGCTAATACTAGGACTTCAGCAAGTGAACTTCCTACTAGTCTCTTAAAAAAACATTGGAACTCTTTCAAGTTTGTGAGATGAATGTTTAAAAAGGCTATATTGAAAGCAAAGTTATAGAATTATTGAATCATAGAATGATTTGGGTAGGAAGGTAACTTAAAGAATCATAGATTAATTTGAATTGGAAGGAACCTTTTAGAGATCATCTAGCTCCAACTCCTCTGCCATAGGCAAGGACACTAACCGGGTTGTTCAAAGCCCCATCCAACCTGGACTTGAACACTTCCAGGGATCGTGCATTCACAACATCTCTGGCCAAACTGTTCCTGTGCTTCATCACTCTCATAACAAAGAATTTCTTCATAATATCTAACCTAAACCTACCCTTTTTCAGCTTAAGGCCGAAATTATTCCTTGTCCTATTTCTACGTTACTTTGTAAAAAGTCCTTTTCTAGCTTTCTTAAAGGCTCCCTCCATGCACCAGGAGGTGGTTTTAAGGTCTCCCTGGAGCATTCTCTTCTCTAGGCTGAACAATCACAGTTCTCTCAGCCTGTCTTCCTTGAAGAAGTGCTCCAACCCTGTGATCAACCCTCTGAACTTAGTGACTATGTTCGGACTTGCTCCTTCAGTTTTATGACTTGTTATACTGGACTAGAGGAACTCCTGGTCCATTAATTAATCAAATGGACAGGATCAATGGTCAGAAAACTGAAGGAATCTTATAAAGGTAAAATATTGCCTCCAAAAAGTACAATTCATCTGAACTGGCTTTCACTTAGTGAAAGATGCATGTGAACTATGTCCTTTATTATAATAATCTCAGTAACATTAACAGATTGGCTGATTTTGAGTTGTTTATTGTGTTTCACTGTCAACACTTTGTGAGAATACAGCAATACTTGTGAACGAGACGTAGCAAAGTAGATAGGATGTGAATGAAAGTCTTCCAAATTAAGAGAAACTTTCTGAAGTATTATGTGACCCAGTGATAATGGGGGGTCGATTGTTTCCCTTCAGTAGAAAAAGTAACTGGTTACAGAACTGTGCTTACATAACTTGGCTGTTTTTCTGTGGACAGGTCTTGGTAAAAGACTAGATTGAACTGCCTTATCTAATGCACATTAATTCCTATCCTTCTTCCAGAACCTGAAGAAACAATTAAAAAAGTATAATGAGGAACACTAGTATGACAAAGGGCATATCTTTATAAGTTTTCAAATGCTTCATATCCTGAATTTGGTAATACAATATATTTCTTTTGTCTGAAGGAGAAGAGGGGAACTCTACTTGTCATGCATCATACATTTCTGGTTGCTGGAGTGACATATTCTTTGTCCTCCATAACACTTATGCTGAAGACAGGAGAAATAGAATAGGGATTAAGCCATTAATGTTCAAGTAGAGTATAACAAATTTAAATTCTATTTCTGATTGATTACATATCTAATGTTCTGTTCAAAGCATCAAAACACTCCATTTCCTCCTTACCATATTTTATTCAGCATTGTATTCACTAGTATTTTAGATGGTGAAATCCTCGAAACAAGAATTTTTTTTTTATACAGGAGGCCATCAGAGATGTGGAAGTGTCTTTATATAAGCAACAAATAATATTAGCCACTCTTTCATTAAGTCCCCGTCCAGCATGACACTCTAGTCATGAAAGAGTGGACTGCTCCAATACATTCACGTACAACAGCAGAGTAACAACAATGCACAAGGTTATTCATAAGGACAAGCACACCCACAAACCCTGTCATTTTCTTTCAATGATAAAAAGTTAAAGAAATGAAGAATGCAGCTGAAAACACACAATAAAATGAAAATTAAATATACAAAAAAGCTTTACCTTTTTTAATGATTATTTTAATGTCAGTCATCTGATTATTGATAACTAGAAGTGCAGAAGTATAGCAAGGGATATTCAATCTTTTTCTATCAGCTAAATTAGATGAAGAGCCTGTGAAAATGAAGAGTTTTGTAAGATGTACATGAAGTACTCTACCTAATCAGGCCTTAAAAGGATCATTTGTCTCCTGCTTTTTGTGACAAGGTTAGAATTTTTAATGATTCTTTTTGGTGGACCCTCTAAGTTGAAGAGAGCAAAAGAGAACTTCCTTCATTTTAGAAACATTAACAGCTCTATGACCTCTTTAGACTTATCCTTCAACTAAAGTGTGATTTTCAGGGAACTAGCAAATAATGGCTTTCACTAATTAAATGAGAAAGTAGTCAAACTTATTTTTTAGATGTACTAAAGTGCAGTAAGTTTTGAAAAGGACATTATCCTTCAGCTTCTGTTGTGAGTCAGAGAGGAACCCAATTTATTTTAAGGCTTAGGTTGTCATTTGCAGGATTTCTTGGCTTAGAAGAATTTTTCAATGAAGGTTTTGTTCTGCAAGCCTTAGTGTATCTTATATAAAGCTGTTCTTAAATCATCACATAACAGCTGTAGAATAACAGAATTGTCAAATCTGTTGACTCATGGTCTAATAAGCTAAACAGAGGTTGTATATGGTCAAAGAATATTTTTTTTCCACAATGATACATACATAAAATTTGAAGTAGAAACACACAGCCCTTATTTTCTTTTCTTCCAGTGTGAGACTGGAGTAACTGAATGTTTTATTCAACTAAAAAGATATTCACTCTTGGTGTTAATCAATTCAATCAATAGTACTGATACTTCCTATACCTTCCACACCTGTAAGTCCACGAGATACACAATTAGCAATTTATTTTAAAATGCTGAAAACCAGATTGTTTAAGAGATTTGAAATAAGAAACTGTCTGTTGACCTATTATCACATGAATCACATTTAAAATGACTAGAGGAAGTTATTTAAGCTTCATGGAAATAGACATTGTTCTGAAATAAAGTTCATGTATTTCGAAACTCATCATACACGTAACTACAACAGAAAATTAGTGACCCATTCATCCTCTCATAATCCTTTCCTCAGGTCTGGGTTTTTGAACTCTGTCTTCTTGTGTGCCTGCAAAAAGGGAGGGTTTTGTAAACTTGGGCTTGAGTAGAAATTACCCAGGAGATAATTAAGACATTTGATATTGTCACTGCATCCTTCTGGGCAGGTTGCCCACCTGTAGTACATGCAGGTTCACAGTGCATCAGGTAAAGAACTGACTGAATGGTGGAACTGAATGGGGCTACATCTGGTTGGCAACTAGTCACCAGCAGTGTTCCTCAGGGCTCAGTTCTAGGGCCAGTCTTGTTCATTACATTGATCAATAATCTGGATGCAGGAGTTGAATGCATCAATAGCAAATTTGCTTATGATACCAAACTTTGGAGTGCTGTTGACTTTTTTGAAGGACAGAAGGCTTTGCAGGGGGATCCAGACAGATTGAAGCATCAGGCTTTGATTAATGGGATGAAATTTACCAAGTCTAAATGCTAAATCCTGCACCTAGGATGGAGTGAAGCCAAGCACAAGTGTAGGGAGAGAAGAGTGTTAAATTCTTTCACATATTTTTAAAGTTATTTCTATCTAAATATCTGTTCTGTCGAGACTTAAATCCTTCTTGATGTACTAGATTCACTAAGAAATTGTATTTTTTGTGTAAATTACTTTAACAGAAATCATGATTAAGTCATAAATCTGTCTGGTTTAACTTTACTTGTCAGTTTGGCTATCTACTGTCTAAATCATGATTCACTGGATTAAAACCTGTTAATTCTCACACCCAGTTAAAGCCTTTTGAATTTAACGTGGAAGTGAAAACAAAAAAGGTTTGCTAGCTCTAAGTAACACTTTTCAATGGTTGAACTTGATGACCTTAGAGGTCTTTTTCAACCCAAATGATCATTTGATCCTGTGAGTCTGATGCAATGTATTAGCTAACTGAAGAGGAAGTAAGATGATTTCTTTCTACAGGGGGAGAGCATCCTGCAGTGTTCATGGTGTTTATGGATTACTGAAAAAAATCACATGTAATTAAACAAATATGTACTGAAGAAATCCAGAAATCCACAGCCAAAGTCCAAAAGACTAAGCTATAGATGGACCAAAATTTAAATGTGACACTACAGGGCTGTAAGGTGTAAACATACTTAAACTGTATTAAAGTTACCAGAGAAATTGAAGTAAGTCAGGATCAAATCTTTTTCAAGTTTGGTAATTCACCTCTACAAAACTAGAGCTCTAGACTTTTCACATGCATTTTGAAGTGGAAGACACATACTGTGACAAAGAATTTGGAGGTTACCAGACTTAGGCATCTTTCATGAAAACCTTCATTCACAGATTCACAGAACAACTGAGTTGGCAGGGACCTTCGAGATCATCGAGTCCAACCCATACCCTAACACCATAACTAGATGAGGGCACCAAGTAATATGTCCAATATTTTTTTGAACACATCCAGTGTTGGGGACTCCAGCACCTCCCTGGGCAGGTTGTTCCAATTCTTTATTATTCTTTCTGTAAAAAAAATTTTTCTAATCTCTAACCTGAACCTACCCTGGCACAGCTTGAGACAATGCCCTCTAG